>CAHIKZ030001394.1:1445000-1450000 GCA_903632075.3 Acanthosepion pharaonis
TCAACAGCTTAAAGAATCTATCAACTTAAAGACAAGAATGTTAAACCTCGGGCTGTTAAAACGTTTGACAGTGATTGGCACGCTGGTCTTATTCACAATTTAAAATCCTTAGGGTCCATTTTTTTTTTATTTGATTCAATCTGTCTCATAAACACAAGACATTTAATTTGTCTTGAATGGTCACTCTCCCAGTGTTATTTCCTTGAACCTATTCTGCTACTAATTTTGATCAACGATCTTCCATATGCCACCAGTTCTCTAGACGGTGCGTGTGCGTGTGCGTGCTGGTAACAGGACTACATGCAGGGATAGGATAAATGGTCGTCTAAATTATGCAAAAATGAAAATAACACTGGCATCTTATTTAATATATATTTAACAGAATTACACAAATATATCTTGAAATACTAAAGAGTAAATGGCTTCAGCAACGGCCTCCAGACGACTTCAGAATGCACAACATATTTCCGATTGGTTCTTGTCTTCCAAGTCTCCTTGTTTAAGTTGGTGAATGCTGCTAGAATAATTGCCTTCAGTTTACCTTTGGTGTTATAATCTTAAATGCCGTTTCCAAATTTCTGGCGGAGTGAATTGTGTTATGGTGCACACAGGCAGTGCCCAACTGAATCTATTCTACTGTGCAGACGACAAAATTAAAAACAATGCGCATGCGCGAAATTAAAAATAGAAAATGGCGACAATTTTCCCTTCACACTCTGTATATATGCACATTACACTGCAGCTTATGGATGCACATCGAGAAATCTAGATCTCCGATGTCTGCAAGCTGATCTCTTTTTTGACCTCGTTTGCACAGCTGAATATGGAATGTGGGGACTGACTTGTAGAATCAAATACACCCTAAACAAAAATATCCACCATCACAAAGCAGACACTTTCCTCTAGTTCGAATGAAATTTTATACGGTCAATCAGGCTCTTTGCCTGGAATGTCTACTCCCGTGTCATTTCCTTGAACCTATTTTGTTACTAATTTTGATCAACGATCTTCCTTATGTCACCAGATCACTAGTCGGTGTGTGTGCTGGTGACAGGACTACAGGCAGGGATGGATAACGTGTCGTCTAAATTACGTCATGCTGCTCTTTTTCTCCCAGGCAATGCCCAAATGACCCTAATACACTGCGCAGTCGACAAAATAAAAAAACGGCGCGCATGCGCGAAATAAAAAATATAAAATGGCGACAATTTGTCCTTCACACTCTCTATATAAGCAGATTACACCTCGGCTTATGCGTATATGTGTGTGTGTGTGCGTGAGAGAGAGAGAGAAAGAGAGAGATCAAACGTTAAATTTAATCGACAATGACTTTCTCTTTATTTATTTGTCCAGTATTCGAATGTGTTGTTGGACATCCATGTTCATATATGTATAAACTGACCAACGTTTTTTTTTTATTTCATTTTTTCCATTGAGTACTTTCCAAGGATTACATTTTCGCCACCATAACCGATTGACTCATTTTTTTACGGTTTATCAATCTTTTGCAGATTATTTAAAGCCAGAAAATACTTTTTTTATTTTTTTTTTTTTTTGGCGGGGGGTAGATAATAATGATTTAGTGATATAAGTTTTGTTAATTAACCCATAGCTGGGGAACAAAGTAAACTTGTACCTTTTCACAAGAGCATTTGCTCGTAAGTGATTAAAACGAACACAAGGAAGTCGGCTCCACGATTAACAATTCAGAACATTAGTTTATTAAAGCTACTGCACATACAAGCTTCTACCATTTGCATTGCTAAACGGTCACTCATATATGCACTGACCTAGTTCGACGTGGCTTAACTAAGATGATTTTACGAGAACCGGTGTTGCAACGTGATACGGCCGTAATCCCATTATATTACCCGCTACGCCCAAGCTTACTGCAACTGGTTTTCCCAAAAGATCACCGATCTAGGTACTGACCAGTTTAGATATTACTGAACTTTGTTCATCTTACAAGAACCGCTGTTTCAAACAAAATGATACCCGCAATATAATTATAATATTAATATAAATAATAATAAATCTCAGAACATATATTCTACGTAACCAGATGTACAACACACACATATATATATAAAAACATTTTTATGTTTATACATTCGTTTTATAGATACAAATATTTACGTAAATGATCTGTTTATAATAAACAGTATTAAACAACATTTAATGGCATGAAAGTCCGAGAAATTTTCACAGAAATATTCGTCTTCCGATAGGATTCGAACCTGTATCCTACACGGAACCGTCATTTAGCTTGACTTTAATCGATTTGGCCACAGAGGAGCGTTCGGTTAGCAACGTCTAATTTACTGTATTTGAACTTCAATCTTCTATGAATCTCTCACGTTCATTTATATCTGCTCATGGCGTATCAAATGTAAGCAAATGACGTCACAACTAATGAAAATGTCTTAAAATAATGGTCGGACTTTGTCCATTTCATAATATATATATATATATATATATATATGGAAGAGAAAGAGAGACATGCAGACAGAGAGACAGGCAGATAGATAACTAATGCTGTGGAGTAAATAATACATACTGGTAACACAAATGAACTAGGCAAGACGCCTTAAATAAGGAACTCAATGTGAGTCGAGGATGTCCGTTGGTCCCAGTCGAGTAGAATTTCTAATGAAATTGATGAAATAGTCCATGCCAACCTTTCAATAATAATACACTCTACACCAATAATCACTTATTAACCAATCAACGTGTTAGTTCCATAAAACTAGTTTTTATTATTTCAAACCTTAAAAAAATAAGCAAATTTAAGCGAAGATATTTTCTTTTTCGCGCTTTATATTCAGACTTGGGCTGATTTTTGGATCCAGAACTAAATAAATAGAAGCGTCCGCATCGATTCGAGACAGTCAGAATTTCGTCCTGGAGAAATGCCAACTAATCCACGCTAATAAAAAATCTTAACCAACTACATTTTTATCTTTAAACTTTGGACTCAAACAAACAGCATTTCGACAAGGAACAATTATTACGGTACTAAAGAAAGTTGAAAAATAATACAATAATAAGTATTCGTAAACATTCAATTAAACACCAAAAACAACTAAAGGTACACAACTATTACCAATCTTGGAGAATAATTTAAACAAGCATACGCATACACACTACTGACTGAACTACCACAAACGACAGTTTTGTACACGAACAAACACTTAGTTTAATTTCACGTACAAATCTTAGTAACAGGTTCACACACACTGAAACTTGGCATAAATATACTACACAATTCAACTCAACCATTCACATGTATTCAACAATCTTTGATTCAATTCAAATATGTTTATTTTATATAAATCAATATTACTGTTAAACCTTTAACTATGTCGTTTTCCCTCTGCTTTCTTTTGAATAATTTGACTTTAATGTTCCTGTTTCTTATTTTGTTGTGGATGAATGTCTAAGAACACCAACATCACTACCCCTTTCGATAAAATAACCTTCTGATACCTTAAAATACATTCGCTCGTCTGCAACAACATCATGGCATGTAGCCTAAGCGAGACATAATATTATAACCGCTAGGAGCGAGTTACGACAGTGGCGACGAGGGATCGAAACTCATACGAAGTAGAAAAAAAGTAACTTTTTGCTTCCGCGTACATGATAACGGTGACAACGAGAAATTAGAACCACGTTGGTTTTATTTTTTTCTCTTTGATGTTTGTAAAAAATAGAGAAGAAAAAAAGAAAAAAAAAAAAAGAATATAAATTTTAAATAATGAAATAATTATCCCAAAAAAAAAAAATACAATTATAAAAAAAACAGTCGTTGTTGGAGCTACAGAAACAACAACTAAATTTAATTGCAACAATACAGAAGAAAACGGAAAATTTTCCGAATTCTTTCATTCCCGACGCGGTGGCAAATTCCATAGTTGAAATCACATACGATTCAGATGATGATAGACCATTTCTGTTTATTTTAAAAGATACAAGAAATCTTTCATTGAATAATGCAGCGTCTGAGGAGAAAGTTAACACCGATAGAACTTAACAAATACTGTAATTTTGTACTACTGAAAAGAAAGGAAAACTTTGCTTTGAAGAAACAGTAAGTATTTTGAATAAATTTTCAGCGAAAAGAATTCGTTATTCAATATTCGTCAGAAGTGTACGAATCTGACGAAAAAAGAAAACAAAGATTTTGTCACATCTGCTGGACTCGTTAATAAAGATTGTGAAAGATTCAAATTAAAGGAACTGACTCCAGAGATTTTTAAAGTGTTAATTTTTGTTCAAGGGTTAACGGCTTTAAAAAGACTCTGAAATACGCACTAGAATTCTAACGGACCTTGAACAGAATCAAAACCTAGCACTATAAGAAATATCAGACGAATGTCTGAGAATCCGGAATCTGAGACGCAATACGGAAAAAATTGGAGAATAAAAATGCGTATTTATACAGGCTAAAGAGAAATGTAGAAAAAGAAAAATGAATCCGTGTATCAAATGTGGAAGGTTACATCTTGGAGACGACTTTAAGAATTTAAAGTGTGACAAGTATGGAAAAAAATAGGACATAAACGTCACACTGTGAAACTAAACTAAGGAAAAATTTTCACAGAAAACTTTCATGCACAGCGTTGCGACGGAAAAATAATTACAGAAAACCAAAACAAATTGTGTATGTGAAAATTACTAATGTGGCTGTAAAAATGCAACGCGACGTTGGTAGTGATATCACAATCAACGTAGCCATATGGAAAGCAAGTAGAAATCCAACATAAAAACAGAACTTCGAAAATCGCACATGGCTTGTCGAGTAAGAAATTATTTTTTATTCGTGAAATGATTTGTAACTTTTTATTTCGTAACGTGTGTGCAAATGCTAAAGCTTATATATTAAATAAATACTACAAACGTATTCGTTACTGTATCTGTCTATATTTCTGAGATGAGGTATTATGTACACTATTTACATTATTCAGACTATTGCCTCATCTTTGTCGCCATATTTTTAC
>CAHIKZ030001394.1:1455000-1457500 GCA_903632075.3 Acanthosepion pharaonis
GAATTCTTGATTTCAGGAATCTCTGATATCCGAAATCCCGCATATCCGGACATGATTTTGAGTGTATGTTTAAACTATTTGGGTGATACGTAACTGATTTGAAATTTCTGTTTTTCAGGAAAGTTCCATTGTATAATTGCTTATGCTTATTTCACTCTAATGGCTTCTATCGTTGTTAAAGTGTATGGTAATAAGAAGAAAGGATGATGACAGGACACATCTGGAGCAAGATAGCGACAAGATGCATGATTGTGATAAAACCTGGTCTGAAATTGAAAATGCTGTTGTCACTTTTATGGAAAGAAAGCCAGCATTCAGCTATGACGATTGCAATAACGCACGCAAGATTAAAAAGTGTCTTTCGTTTTAAAAAAAATTCAAGAACAAAAGCAAAACAAAATGCGAAAAAGTTGAGAATGACATTAGAAGAGAAAGAATCATCATGCAACAGCGATTAAAAAAATCCTCGTTACAATTACTTGCTTTGCATACGTGGCATAATTAATTTAATGAATTTTCATTAACATTAAATAATTTATTTCTTTTTCCTGAAAATAAATTCCGTTATATTTCACTCACCATTAGCTTATTTGGTTTACTATAAAACATTGAAAATAAATGTTAAACCTGATTTCAGTTCTTTTATTTTAATCTAAATATAACCCCTCATATCCGGATATTGTAACCAATTCCTCATATCCGGAATCCCTCATATCCGGATTTGTAACTAATTCCTCATATCCGGAAGGCTTTCTTAGTCCGGTTGTCAGTGATTCTAAAGTATATCAGCTAATAATAATGTCAGCATTACTTGTTTATATTATTTGTCCTTCCATGAGCAACTTACAGTAGAGGCTCATTAAATGATGTTGTTTGAGTGAAAGACGGTAAGGATATGTAGAAAGGATAGCAGTTAACAGAGAATTTGCCAGGAAATTTTTATTTTTATTTTGACATATTTTCATTACGTCATTATTTTCTTCAATACCCATATTTGAGTAGACGCTCCGTTTATTTTTAACAGAATTTTATTTCGTCTATGGGGTGAATATTCGAGATTGTATTTTAGGAAAGCCTCTTTAGGGAACTCTGTCCCACAAAGTAGCAGTTCTTGGAAAGAAGCCGTTTGAATGTTACTTTCCCTTTGAATTGTATATGGATAGATCTTTTCAGCATATGCGCTAAAATGGATCTTTGCTGTGAAGGTCAAATTTTGTGTATTTATGGAATGTAACTCATCAGACTATCTGAAATGGAAATAACAGGGTAGACTGTTTTCTCTTGCCTTGAAATAGCAACTGATCAAGTTGAAAGAAAACATTGTAATCGAAACGAGCCTGAAGTGGGGTGGACTTGCACAGACTGTCTTGCTATGATCGTATCAGTGTTGCTACGGCTGCATGGGATATTATTACAATCATGATAGGATACTGGACACTTGACCTAACATCAGATTATTGAAATACTTGGCAATATTTGTATATTAAATAATTCGGATTAAACATATGTCCCCAATGACTTATAATCTATGAGAGTGATCACAGCATAGGCATCGCATAGCACTGTTTATGATCCTCACGTATTATTCTGTAAAAATCACATTATAAGCCGTCTTGATAAAATACATCCGGTAGCAAGGCCTCTGATCAAGACGTTTTGAGGAGGGTGCGATCACCTCTTAAATGCTGGTGTACTCAGGTCCACTCTGACCCGAGGTGGTAGCACCATTTAGGGTCCCAGCTATGGGCAAATAGTTAACACTCAAACTGGGCTGAGAACGTATAAAAATAGTTTATGATACCAGCGATACTTTTTTTGAAAAAAATATTACCAGAAAAAATTTTTGAAAAAAAATATTACCAGCAGTAAGAATCTTGTCATCATCAAATAACCCATTGAGATTGATATAAAAGGATACATATTCTGTCCATAAGAACCTATACAAAAGACCTTGACGGCATTAAATAATCCATTGAGGTTGATATGCCGTAAATCAGAATAAACCAAATTAAAGAATACATATTCTATTCATATGAACTCTTACTAAAAATCTTGTCGGCATTAAATAACCCAATGAGGTTGATATGCTGTAAATCAAAATAAGCCAAATCAAAGAATACATATTCTATTCATACGAACCTATCCTAAAAATCTTGTCGGCATTATATGACCCATTGAGGTTGATATGCTGTAAATAAAAAAAAAAAAACAATCCAAAGAATACATATTCTATTCATACGAACCTATGCAAAAAAAATTGTCGGCATTAAATAACCCATTGAGTTTGATATGCTGTAAATCAAAATAAACCAAATTAAAGAATACATATTCTATTCATACGAACCTACTAACACTAGAAAGAAAGAAAGAAAGAGGAAGAGCATGAATCGATACAAACACTAGAAAGAAAGAAAGAAAGAAAGAAAGAAAGAAAGAAAGAAAGAAAGAAAGAGAAAACGACATTAAGAAATTCTGGAGAGATTACTAAAGAAATAAAGAA
>CAHIKZ030001394.1:1462500-1510000 GCA_903632075.3 Acanthosepion pharaonis
TTCTACTGTCAATTGTTGGAGCTGTATTATACTTATGGACATCACAATAGAGAAAGTATGTGTATGCACTCAACATTTTAAGATTTTTATTTGAAAATATTTTTAAGGGACATTGCATCAAAATTATGTATTATTTTTAGTTGGTCCATTATATAAAAAAAATCAATAAAATGGATGTAAATTTATGGTTTTAACCTGCCAATATTCACCAAAGGCGAAAATGTCATTGGTTATTATGAAAAACGAGTTATTCTCTACTCCCTATATTTGTTGTCGCTTACGTGGAAACATATGCGCTACATAACTTCTATAGCATTCTTCCTGTATTTTTCGTTGCATAAATAAAACAATTCCACCGTCTAATAAATATTTTGTCTGTTCACAGGGGAGTTACGCGTTGCATAAAGAAATTCTCTATACAGATACATCCGTATTCGAAACTCGATTTGACAGGGTTCTATAAAAGGAGAAACGAACGAAAGGCGGCGTATTTTCACAAAGGTTACCCGCGTGAAAACTGCTGTGAAGACATATTTCTGTGGATAACATGCTAGCAGAAAATTGGTAATCATCGAATTGTGATATCAGCACGACAAATTTCCCCAAAGTTCCGTGTGGCTCAGAGCCAACTGCTTAGGCTGACTGATCCAGAAATGCAGCTAAACAAATAACGCCTTCTGGCTACCTCGATTTGTCCGTTCACGTGTTACAACAAACGGAGCTGTCCGACACGTTGCATTGACTGGCGCAGTCGAATCGCTTTGCCCCTGCCAGCCAAATTCTTCGACTGTGAATTTGGAAGAGCGTGTCAGTAGGTTAGGTTGTCAGCAAGCACTTCCTGTCAGCTGATTTCAATTCCTGATGCCAATTTAAACCCGTCTACCCAATAAATATAACGTGTATAGTAAGAAACTGATCCTGGTTTCATATTAACTACGTGAGTACACTGTCCCTATTTCCTCTGGCACTAGACTGACCTATCTTTCATATTACTTCCGATAGTAGACTGATCCAGATCTTAAATTATTCCGGAAGATTACGGTTTTTATTTCATACTTACCTCGGAAGTATATAAATCCTGATTTCCTATTACCCACTAAAGTTAATTAACCCTGATTTGAAATAACACCTAGAACTTTACAGTATATACGTGTAGTGCCTTAGTAAGCTTAGTCGAATTTGTATACTGTACACTTTTATGTCTAACACATGAGTTAGCAATCAAACTAAATGAACCACTTTTGGATTGTGATTCACTTGTAGATATTTTGAGATTGGAGATGCCTCAGGTTACATCGACATCGCCTAGACAATCTAGCCATTTACCATGTGTCAGAATCACTCAAAAACCGCAACTTTGTTCTGATAAAAGACAATGGAACGTAACATCCCTTACAACCAACTTGCAGAGGTCCTTACAATGCAGCGAAACGTACAGAGAAAGATTTCAATGTTGGAATTAATAATAGCCACGATAATATTTCTATTAACTGAGTATTTGTCTATATTTCTGAGATGAGGTATTATGTACACTATTTACATTATTCGAACAATTGCTCTCATCTTTGTCGCCATATTTATTACAACATTTCGGCCGTACAGTATCCGTCTATATTTCTGAGATTAGGTATTATGTACACTATTTACATTATTCGGACTATTGTCCTCATCTTTGTCGCCATATTTATTACAGCGTTTCGGCCGTTGTATGCTGCGTCCTTCTTCAGGTGGTTGGAATGTCGAACTGAACCCTTTATTTCTCTCACTGGGGTAGACCACACGCCATGTTTAATGGATGTCAGTTATCTCCTGTTAATTTTCCTGCTGAAAGTTCTCCACTGCCTCAACCGGGTATTGAACTCACACTCTTTTGTGTCTTGTCACTGGATTCAACCAATGCCTTTATCCACTGTGCCATGTGTCCTTGAGTAAAACCGGCACAATTATTTAGTGATAATCCATTAGAAACCTACAAGCAGACAGCCTAGAACTTCAAAGAGCGGACGTCATATTAGTTGTTCTTAAGAACCTATTTACTTACCTGACATAATAGAAATTCTCTTTCTTGAGTTTGTTGTACAGCTATCTTGCTTGAAATAAGATGTTGACGTGTCTTAATAAACATATTATCAGCAACAGACCTGAGGGTATCAAAACAGGCGAGCCCGAAAGTAACTCTTTCTGTTTTTCCTCCTTTCGAAGTGTGTGGCATTGTCGTACAGAGTCAATACTCCCGCATCTTTCCGAAACAACTAGAAGAAAAAGCTTGACCATCAGTATTGTAAGGTTAGTCTATTATATGAAATAGCTTCAAAACCAATCCAGAGAATATGATCAAAGTGTAGTATCTGTTTTACTTTCTGTCCGATCGCGTGCATGCGGAGGCTAAGTAAATTTTCACCAATGAGCCGAGTCTACTCGCTCAGGTTCTCCGCTTTAAATAACCGACCTTGTATCGTACCCCGTCACGGTCGGAGACATCGGTAAATAGTTCCGCGACTCAGTGACAAAAATCAATATGTAGTATCTGTTCCAGCAGCACATCGCAATCAGACGTCACTCCAGCCATCTCAAGTAAACCTCCAGTTCCTGCCAATCCAACGATATGCAATAAACTGCCCTTTACTGGACAGTACTCTCTATCGACCTGAGAAGGACAACACTATTTTCCACCCTTGCCTTGTTCACACCATATTTTTCTTTATGCATTTTTTTTAACAAAAATAAACTTGGAAATATTTATTATTACTCAAGTCTTCTTTGTTGCTGTTTTCCGTCATTCTAAATCTGTTTGCGGGCCAAACACGAACACCGTCAACTTTTCACCCCGTAGCAAAAAAAGGGCTGTGGACACATAGACACCCAAAGAAAACACACCCCAAAATTATTAACAATTTTCGTTGTGTATTGCGTTTTAGTTCTAGTTGAAGAATTCTTGATTTTTTTTATTTTGTTATTTTTCTTAAATAAATGTTATCTTGTATCACAGAGCAATTGATCTCTGTCATTTTCTCGTGGATTAGTTCACCACCATTAGTTCCTGTAATTGTTTCTCGTAGAGACCTTTTACATCAATTATAGAAGTAGCCAACACACTAAGCAAGCTGTCTTTTTACAAGTTAATTATTAGCCTGGTTATGTTAAATGACGAAATGATAATTATTGATTATTTCTTAAATATGGTAATACACAGGGATTGCCGTAGAACATACTACTTTCCTTTCCACTGCATTATTTTTTAAGGCTCCTCTACAGCACTAAATTTCAGTCATGGTCATTTTCTGTTGCCATGACAACACAACTGCAGTGGCAGGATAAAATTTTTGCTTTGAAGCAAACAAAATCACCTCCAGAATGTTAAAGGAAAATAGGTTTTACGGCTAACCATACAAAAACTGTCCAAGCCCCCTCGGCACTACTCCTTTTAGGGACGCCTCGCACCCCCCTCCGGGTGCTTGGGCTTATTTTCTGAAACTCCCTCACATAGGCTTTCGCCTACACAACTGAATGATTGGCGTAACAATTATTCCATGATAAAGAAAGACCAACTTGCTTAGAAATTTACAACCTAGCTTTTTTTTTTTTAAAACCAGTATTTATTTGTTGACACTGTTCAGAAGAATTATTTCTGTGGCAAAACAGACTATTATTACTCACTTGGTTCATCAGAGAAAAGAATGGAATATTGACAACAACAATTACTGTTAGTACTAAGTACTAGTAATGGAAATAATGAACACTAAAACAGTAGTAAATAAAACTAAAACAGTAGTAAATAAAACTAAAACGTGAACGTCCTACTCCTGTCCTTTACCAACCTTTTCATCTTTTGAATCTGTAATTTCATTCTTATGTCGTGGGTGTGTATTCCTTTCACTCCACAAGATTTATTTCAATTCTCATCTGATCCAATTGACCGATTTAAAATATTGATTATCATTATCAATGAACGCAGAAATGTTATTTTAAAAACAATTAAAAAGGGATACACTGTATGTTGATAATATACCGTACTAAAATATGATATATTTGACTAGGTCAGTTGATGATCGCAAATACTGGACAAAAATGAATATGTAGGTGCTATTTCATTGGCCCATGAATTGACCAATTAGAACTTAACGAGAAGGGGAGATTTCCCGGGAAAGTTAACTTTCTCTTTGCAGGATTTTCAGTGAGAATCTTCGTCTGTAGGGACGAGGATATGTACATGATGTGTTTTGGAATTCTTTCTATGTTTCTCACACTTCTCCCCCTCCGTCACTGACGAGGTGTCGGCAAAGATTCACTACCGGGGACAATAAAAGTGCACAATACAAATCATATGCGTTGTGCTGTTTAATACTCCGAAACAAAACTGTTTCTCCTGGATAAAAGACGGCTTATTTGATTTTCAGTAGGAGACAGAGATTGACCGACTTTGGAGTATTGACCTCATGAACCGTGGATACTAAGGTAACGGCCTAACCGATAAGGCCCACTATGGAACAAAACTGTAAACGCCAAACACCATCTCGTGTCAGAAAAGTAATCCCATATGATGTCGTAACTATTTCGACACAGAACTCAACTCAGTCTCAACAGCTTCCAAATAAATATGTGAAGCTTCGATCAGGAGCGTGCTCTTCGTGTTAACGTAATGTTATTTGATTGGGTCGCAATATTTAAGGAAGTTCTTTCGTTTAGTTGCTTATTGACTTGGGATTTGCAAACGAAGATTGAAAGAGTTGGTATTTCTCTTTTTTTTTAATTTTTTTCCAAGAAAAGAGATGTAAAGATAAGACTGACAGCATCCCCACTCCCCAAAAGAAAGAGTAGAAAACCGGTGCTGCACATCTCCCCGTCCCTAATCCATCCCAATTCTACGACGTGTAGTGGGTATTCAAGAATTCTCACTTTTGTCAAAAGTCGCCGATAAGAGAAACTTGCCGGTTTTAAAATGGGCGAATTCAGTCACTTTTGAATGTAATGTGTGATTTCATATGAATTTGATATTGTTTTCTCTTGATTCTCTGCAATGTCTTCCTACCTTTGGTTAATCGATTATATATATATATATATATATATATATATATATATATATATATATATATATATATATATAATTATTTATTTAAAAATATGATTCAACACGCTACATAAGAGGTCTCATGTTTCAAAATAAGAGCCGAAAACTTACCTAACGAGTTCTTTCCTATTTTCTATATATTTTCACACACACACACACACACACACACACACACACACATATATATATATATATATATATATTCAGTTGTATGGATATGAGATTGCAAACCTGGGTTTCACGATTTTGAGATCATCAGAAAAGCGTGCAACCCAGAGTTACAAAAACACATCAATACAACTGAAAATGCTAACTGTCATTAATTCTGAACACTTTGCAATATGTACCCGCATATATATATATATAAATATACAATATATATATATATATATAAATTATATATATATATATATATAAATATATATATATATATATATATATGTGTGTGTGTGTGTGTGTGTAAAAAGTGATTTGATATATATATATATATATATATATATATATATATATATATATATATATATATATATGAAAAAAAATGTCGATCTTCTAAAGCGTGAAACCCAGGTCACAAACTCACATCTACTTTTAAAATATATATATATATATATATATATATATATATATATATATATATATATATATATATATATACACGTGTTAACGTAATGTTCATTGGTTAGGTCGCAGCATTTAATGAAGTTCTTTTGTTTTGATGGTTACTGATTTTGGACTTGCAAACGCAGTTTAAATGATTTGGTATTCGGTCCATAAACTAAGTTAAAACGTAATTATTTTATTTTATTTTTTTATATATTTTAACCCCAGGCGCGCAGGCATATATAAATTATCTGCAGGCTCATTGTTTGAAATAATTTATTTAGGAGTCAAACGCCGGGTAGTCTCCTGGTTTCTGTTTGTTTATTTATTTATTTTATTTATTTTTAAAAAATTTTTGTAATAGGGGTAGATAGACTCTCCTATTCCCCAGGCCATACTTCTCACCCTATCTTGAACAGGAGTAGATGTTCACCCTTTGTTTCCTGTCTAGGAAAGTGTTCTCGGTTACATTCCTTTCCCCCGTCCTTCATAGTGATGCTGTCGTGAATCTCTTGTGATGTGTACGGTTTGTGGCAACGTCTCTTCATACTGAGTTTAACGGGTTGGCAGTTTTCTGGTTGCTGTTCCCGACTGGTAGTTTGGAGCCGGGACTCTGGCGTAGCATCTTGAGAGGATTCTTTGAAAAGCTTTTTTCCTGGTGCCAGAACGACATGAATTAACACGTGCTACTAGATTGACATCTAGGCCCCATCATTTTCCTGTTGAAATTGTTAAATTTAAGCAACTACTTCTTCCCCAGCTGTTTCGTGTTCCCGACAGTTTACTTGCTTCCTTGATAACTAAAATCCTCAAAAATTTAAATGCAACGTCAATCGGCATCTTCTATTATCTTAAATCTCATTCATCTTTTATCCTTTCCTCAATCTCCCCATACTCAGTCTTTTCGCTTACTTTCTCTATCTGTAACCCACTGCTTTCTTGTGGCCTCCCCGCCTTGATTGGGGTGAAATGATTTTTAAATTTATAATGTTAACTTTGTCAATAAAACGTAAAAATTCTGCTCTCTGGAAAAATCAAGAAGAAACAGGAATATAATAATTATATTGAGCCCCTGTAAATGCCGAGTCTAGCTTAATAATTATAAATAAAAATCCATTATATCTGCCCAAAGACACTGACAAGAGTGCGAATTCCAAATCTCTTTGTAACTGCGAAGTTGACAAGCTCAATTAATAGTTTAAGACAGAAATATGTCATATTTTTCTCATTATTATTCTTCATAAACTAAAACGTAATAACATTGTATTCAGTTATATGTTCCTCATTGTAAACATTCATACGTTCCTCATTATAAGCATTCATATGTTCCCAAATGTAAGCATTCATATGTTCTCCATTGCAAGCATTTATATGATCCCATTGTAAGTATTCATATGTTCCCGTTGTAAGCATTCATATATTCCCCTATGTAAGCATTTATATGTTCCCATTGTAAGCATTCATATGTTCCCAAATGTAAGCATTCGTATCTTCTCCATTGCAAGCATTTATATGATAGCATTGTAAGCATTCATATGTTCCCGTTGTAAGCATTCATATATTCCCCATTGTAAGCATTCATGTTCTCGTTGTAAGAATTCATATATTCCCCATTGTAAGCATTCATATATTCCCCATTGTAAGCATTCATATATTCCCATTGTAAGCATTCATATGTTCCTATTGTAAGCATTCATATGTTCCCAAATGTAAGCATTCATATTTTCTCCATTGTAAGCATTTATATGATCCCATTGTGAGCATTTATATCTTCCTCATTGTAAGCATTCATATGTACCCACTGTAAGCATTTATATGTTCCCATTGTAAGCATTCCTATGTTCCCCATTGTAAGCATTCATATGTTCCCCATTGTAAGCATTCATATATCCCCCATTGTAAGCATTCATATGTTACCATTGTAATCATTCATTTGTTCCCCATTGTAAGCATTCATATGTTCCCCATTGTAAGCATCTATGTGTTCCCATTGTAAGCTTTCATATGTTCCCCATCTTAAGCGTTCATATGTTCCCATTGCAAGCATTCGTATCTTCTCCATTGTAAGCATTTATATGTTCCCATTGTAAGCATTCGTATCTTCTCCATTGTAATCATTCATATGTTCCCATTGTAAGCATTCATATGTTCCCCATTGTAAGCATTTATGTGTTCCCATTTTAAGCGTTCATATGTTCCCCATTGCAATCATTCATATGTTCACGATTGTAAGAATACATTTCTTCGCCATTGTAAGCATTCATATGTTCCCATTGTAAGCATTCATAAGTTCCAATTGTAAGCATTCATATGTTCCCCATTGTAAGTATTCATATGTTCCCCATTGTAAGCATTTATATGTTCCCATTGTAAGCATTTTTATGTTCCCATTGTAAGCATTCATATGTTCCCATTCTTTTCAATAACTGTCAGACAGCTCTTCGTCACCATTAAACTATAATTCCACAGGTTCTTAATATGAAGACTTTTGCGGCAAATTCTTGAATCCATTTTTCATTCGAAAAATTTTGCCACAAATTGAACGAAAAATGTAATAAGCATTAGGTGAAAGGCCAGTTGTTATTGGTTGCTCTAATAGAATAGACCAACCTAGCTCAATATATTATTAATGTCTTATTGTCCCTCCCTTGTTATGGAGGCGAAGAATATTTTTATTTAATTCACCGTATACGCTGCGACTGACATGCAAAACGATGTTATATTAGTGGATGCTAAATGTATTTTTAACTGACTCGCACTTTTAGTAGTTAGAAATCTACACGTGTCATTACAAGTGGTTCCTCAAAACGGAAATTAAATTCTCTTTTGCTAGATATCATCCCATATTGGAGTCACGATGGATGAGAAATTATTGGTTTACGTCATCAAACATCTTCGAAACGGGACTGATAAGCCTAGAACTATAGCAGACACAGTTTAGGGTCATTATATATACGAATAATTAATTGCCCTGTCGGTTAGGCCTAGAATATGTCAATTGCGTACCCCATTGAAGATTTAATGCTCCCGTAAGGGGATAATCACCAGATGCATGCTTACAGACTCGGGCTATCAACTAAATGAGTGTCTACATTTTCAATTCAGTGTATGCTATACATATATGTACATGTTTAAAAGGACATTGGCTGCTTTCATTTTAGTCAGGTGATAACCGATTCTGTATCTACGTTATTTATTCTTGCGTTAACCGGATATATATTTATGTTTTATACCTGCGAAAAATGTCCCTATGCCTAGGTTTCTTTTACTCTTGTGTAAAAATAGTTGATATCTACATGTTACAGGGTTTATAGCTTCTTTTTTTAATTCTAATGTGAAGCAGTCGTAGAACGATATGTCTGACGATAGTGTAAATCGTAACTACGTACATGTGCACATTAATTGAAACAAATTGTATAATTATTTACTTTTTTTCGTATTTTTGCAATGAAACATGACCCAGTACACATGCTAGTACTTCGTATATCCATTCCACAATGTCTTTCTTTGCAGATTGGCCACAAAATCTCGACTGGATTTAAATCAGTAGTGTTTCCGAGCCAGTTGATAATACTTTGATTTGGTCACTGGTAAGGTTTGCCATTGTTCTTCCTTGGAGTAACATCCATGTCAGGCAATGGCCGCAGGACAACTAATCGACAGTCGAGGCAATATGTGTCAGGGCGCGATTAAAATCTGATGCAAGCACAGATGACGCAATATTTTTCATGGCCGAACAAATTTCATCATACACCCAGAAAATATATTCATATTACTGCACACCACTCAAATGACCTAATCCGAGGAAAAAATATGTACCGATTACACCCTGTCACTCTAGTGGGTTTAAAACTGACTGTATGTTGAAAGAATGGAAACTAAAGCAGTTGTTTCAATTAATTTGCAAAAGGGTGTATGCTTATCTGTTTGACTCTTGTGTAAAGCGGATAGATTTTTAGATTTTGACTAGTGTAATCTGGATATATGCGTCTGCTCTAAACTTAGCAGCACAATCATTTTGTACTGTAGTTAAAACCGGATCATTGTATAACTATTTCTCTGGGGTGAACCAAACTATGTCTACTATTTTGACGATAAAGAAAAACGTTTTTTATGTTTTTCCTTCTAAACTGGGTATATATATTTTTTGTATTCTGGTGTAAACGGGAATTATGACTATCGTATTTTTCCTATTACCCAAGGCAAGACGGGAAAGCGACTACGGCACATGGGGTAACTGAATGTGGAAAAAAACAAGACAAGTAAATAGAGACATATCTAGAATAATAAAAGAGTAATCAAGAAAACCGTAGACAATAATCGACATTGCATTAATTTTTTTTAAATCAAGTTTAGCAGGAAAGCATGAAGCTGGAAGAGTGTTGCACAAACGAGAAGTGCAGGAAGAATTTGTTAGCCTAGATCTTACGGTTACAGCTAGTCAATTCAGCTGTGAATTTCTTTGACCTTGCCGCAAAGCTAATAGAGCGTTTAAATTTGTAAAGTCTAGGTCGCATAGCGAAGAGTTAATCCGAACTATTACCATAAATTATTTATTGAAAAGGACGCATGGACGCAACATTTTAGTGGCCAGAAACTAACTGAAGCTGATATGCCAGATCAGGACCAATAATATTGCTGATTCTTCTTTGGATGTTATCAAGAATCTCTGAATATACAGTATAGACCATATGTGGCAGCAATAGTCTAATCATGGATGAATGGTAGACATATGTGAATATCTAAGATAGATACAGGAGAAAAAAATTGTCTATCACGACACAGTGGACCAACTTTTTTAGAAGCTGAACTAGCATTGGATTCAATATAATCTTTCTACTCCATATTAGCAGGGAGTTTTAGACCAAAAAAGTGCAACGAGTCATTCTCTTGGAGGCTAGTATTAGCCATGTGGATGGAAGGTAGAAAGGGGTTTATCAGGTGATTAGGGTAAACCGAGCCAAACCTATGTTTTTATCACCAGTGTAAACTGAACCTATGTCTATGTTTTATTTTATTATTATTATTGTAAACAGGAACTGCAAGGAAATTAAAAAGTCACTTCCTATTTTATATATGACGGACTCTCCCATCTAACTGTAATTTTTACGGGACGGAAGAATCCATTATACGATGCAAGGAAATGAAAGACAGTAATGGAGGGAGATGGAAAGAAAGAACAAATTAGACATGGAAAATAGGATGGGAGAGAAGAGGAGGGTGGGAGTTGAAAGGAAGAAACCAAACAACTAAGACAAAATGGAACGGGAAAAAAATGAACGAAGACTGCTGGAAGTAAAGAAAGAAATAAAATAGGAAGGAAGGAAGGAAGGAAGGAAAGCGCTAAGTAAGGGAGGAAAGAAGAAAGTAATTATTTTAAAATTTCAATAGGGAAATAACTATGGAAGGAATGACCCAAAAATTAAAGAATGTTAAGACAGAAATGAATGTAACGATTAAATGAATGACAAAAAGAAGCAATAATAACCAAGAGAGATTGGGAGGAGTAAAGCATAAAGGAAAGAAAGCTGGGATAGAATGAATGAAGAGAGGAATGAACAATGAAGACAGTGTCAAAAGAAGGAAGGAAGGAAGGAAGGAAGGAAGGAAGGAAGGAATTAAAAATGGCACTAAGTTAGGGTGGCTGGGAGGAATGATAAAGAAATGAAAAAAAATTAGGAGGGAATTAATGAAAGAATAAATGAAGGAAAGATGGAAGCAATAATAAACACTAAATAACAAGCGAGGATTAAATTAGGAAAAAAAGAAGAAAGACAAATAGAAAAGAAAGAGCCATAAGGAAGAATCCATCATACATCTAATATGGAGTTACTTTTCAATCACCCTGCATGACTATCATTTGGTTTTCACTGAAAACTGGACTGATATTTAAGCTTTGATTCCAGTATAGACTAGATCTATCTATCTATCTATCTATCTATCTATCTATCTATATATATATATATATATATAATTTTATTTCACTTTTAATCGGATTTATCTCTATAACTACTCTAGCGTAAGCCGTTTCACTATCTATCTTTTAAACTCCAGTGTAAATGGGACCTCTTTCTATCTTTTTGATTCTACTGTAAACAAGAATAATTTTTTTTTGCTCTATTTTAAACAGGACATATATCTATCGTTTTGACTCTAGTGTAAAAGGAATGCGTGTCTGTCTTTTTCACTCTCGTTTAAATCAGACCTATAATGAATTTTATAAAGTGAATCTTTTTTGCATTTACCTTGAACCTGAAATTACCGAACATATGTTGATCTGTCAACCTAAACCAAACCGATTGTATAAATGAATTTGCATAGATAATAATAAAATAAGAAGAGAAAGAAAAAGAAGTGGAAGAAGAAGAAGATTAAGGATAATAGTAATAAAAACAATAATAATATGAAGAAGAAGATTATTATTAGCAATTATAAGAAGAAAATTAAGTATAATAATAATAATAATAATAATAATAATAAGAAGAAGAAGAAGAAGAAGAAGAAGAAGAAGAAGAAGAAGAAAAAGAAGAAAATTAAGGAGAATAATAACAATAAGAAGAAGAAGAAGAAGAAGAGGAAGAAGAAGTAGAAGATTTATAATAATAATAATAATAATAATAAGAAGAAGAAGAAGAAGAAGGAAAAGAAGAACAATAAATTTAGGAGAATAATAATAATAATAATAAGATTAAAAATAATAATAATAAGAAGAAAACGAAGAAGATAAGAAGAAAAGAAGAAAAAATTAATAATAATAAGAAGAAGAAGAAGAAGAAAATTACTACTATTACTACTACTACTACTAATAATAATAATAATAATAATAATGATAATAATAATAATAATAATAATAATAATAATAATAATAATGATAATAATACGGAAATATGGGGTTTCGGTTCATAACTACGCCAAGACGACGAAATATTTTTGTAAAATTAAATTTCAGGCCATTAAAACCACTCCTGAGAAGTCAAAAGCGACGAACGACGAAAGGGCTCGAACGGATTTAAAAATAGAAAACATTTTGGGAGAGCACGGTGGGTGGGGAGCAGGTTAGCTGGTGGTTGGGCAGGTGTATCTAGGTGGTGGGTGAGACAAACGGGGCTATGTAAAGCGTGGTGTATTCAACGAAAGAGGAGTGGGGATGAAAAATTGAATTAACATCAACCAAAGTAGAGATTGCTATAAAGGGTTGCCAGAAGGTGTAAAAAATTCAATTAATAAAGGGGCGGGTTGAAGACGAACGGAAAAGAAAAGAACTTTTTTAAAATATGATTAATTAAAATATGAAAAGCAAAGGCGAAGTGATTTAGAGTGTGTTCATCAAATACTAATATTGTTATTACTAGCAATGATAATAATAATAGAAATGGTAATAAAAAGTGAAAAGTAAATAATAATAATAATAATAATAATAATAATAATAATGAACGTGGGAAAAACAAAATAGAAATAAAAATATTGATGATGTATAGCGTCTAAATTTGGAAATTTTCAAAAATAGTTTTAATTAAATTGTCATTTTGATTTTCACCTGATATTATCTGCGTTTGAAAAGAGATAAAAGGTGAATAGGAAGGAAGGAAGGAAGGAAGGAAGGAAGGAAGGAAGGAAGGAAGGAAGGGAGAACTAAGGAAGAAAGGGGGGATGAAACAAGAAAGGAAGGAAGTGGGGAATGAAGGAAGGAAGGAAGGAAGGAAGTGGGGACGAAGCAAGCAAGCAAGGAAGGACGAAAGAGGAAACGAAGCAAGGAAGGAAGGAAGGAAGGAAGAATGGAAGGAAGGAAGGGAGGGAGGAAGGAAAGGAACCAACCAAAAAAAGAAGGAAGGGGGAACGAAGGGAAGAAGGAAGGAAGGAAGGAAGGAAGGAAGGAAGGAAGGGGAACCGAAGGGAAGAAAGAAAGAAAGAATGAATGAATGAATGAAGGAAGGAAGGAAGGAAGGAAGGAAGGAAGGAAGGAAGGAAGGAAGGAAGGGGAAGGGGGGAAGGAAGAAAAATATGAATGAGTGAATGAAGGAAAGGAAGGCAGGAAGGGGGAACGAAGGGAAGAAAGAAATAATGAATAAATGATTGAATGAAGGAAGGAAGGAAGCGGGGAGGAAGGCGGAATTAAACAAGAAAGGAAAGAAGGAAGGAAGGGGGGACTAAGGAAGGAAGGCAGAATGAAACAACAAAGGAAGGAAGATAGGAAGGGGGAACCTAGCAAGCAAGGAAGGAAGGAAGGAAGGGGAAAGGAAGCAAGGAAGGAAGAGACAACGAAGGAAGGAAGGCAGGAAGAAATGGAGAGGGAAGAAAGAAGAAAAAATAAAGAAAGAAACTAAAAGACAAAAAAATAAGTGGATGGATGGAAGTACGTAGAGGGTATGAATGAATGAAAGCAAAAATCTACATGGATGGGTGGGTGGATGAAAAGATGCAAGGAAATGAAAGACAGTAAGAGAGGGAGATGGAAAGAAAGAACAAATTAGACATGGAAAATAGGATGGGAGAGAAGAGGAGGGTGGGAGTTGAAAGGAAGAAACCAAACAACTAAGACAAAATGGAACGGGACAAAAAATGAACGAAGACTGCTGGAAGTAAAGAAAGAAATAAAATAGGAAAGAAAGAAGGAAGGAAGGAAAAAAGGAAGGAAGGAAAGCGGTAAGGAAGGCAGGAAAGAAGAAAGTAATTATTTAAAAATTAAGAGATTGGGAGGCGTAAAGCATAAAGGAAAGAAAGCTGGGATAGAATAAATGAAAACACGAATGAACAATGAAGACAGTGTCAAAGGAAGGAAGGAAGGAAGGAAGGAAGGAAGGAATTAATAATGGCACTAAGCTAGGGTAGCTGGGAGGAATGATAAAGAAATGAAAGAAAGTTAGGAGGGAATTAATGAAAGAATAAATAAAGGAAAGATGGAAGCAATAATAAACACTAAATAACAAGCGAGGATTAAATTAGGAAAAAAAATGAAAGACAAATAGAAAAGAAAGAGCCATAATAAAACGAAAAGAATTGAAAAGCCGAGAAAGGTACGCGTATATAAAAAGAAGAAAAGAAAAGAAGAGCTATACATATGTATATGATAATAAAAGAAAGAGAAAAGTAATGTAAAGGAAATGGAGACATCAATTATATTAAGAAAGGCAGAATGGATGAAAGACAGCATGGATGAAAGAATGATAGAATCGAAAGAAAGAATTGAAAGATAGAGACAAAAAAAGAAAGAAAAAAAGAATGGATGGATGACAGACAGAGTCGAAAGAAAGAGAGAATGGATTAAAGAAAAATGGCGACAAAGAAAGAAAGAAAGAAAGAAAAAAGAAAGAAAGAATGGATAAAAGAAAGATGGTGTCAAAAGTAAAGTAGAAAGTATGTGTCAAAAATGATAGAGTCAAAAGAAAGAAAGAGAGAAAGAGAGGAGGATGGAAGAAAAAGGAAAACAAGAAAGAATGGATGAGAGAAAGACAGAGTCGAAAGAAAGAATTAAAGAAAGATGGATACAAAAGCAAGAAAGAAAGAAAGAATGTATGATAGAAAGATGGCGTCAAAAGAAAGAAAGAAAGAATGTATTAAATAAAGATAGAGTCAAAAGAAAGAAAGAAAGAAAGAGAGAAAAAAGAAAGTAAGAAAGCAGTGAGAAAGAAAATAAATGAAATAAAGGAAGACAAAAGTAGTGGTAAATGGTAAAGAAAAGAAAGAAAACGACTGAAATACAGAGGGAAATACTAACTGCAGAAAATGATCAAGAAAGAATAAAATTAGATGAGGAATAAGAGATTAAACAGATAGGAAAGGAATAAATATGAACAAGAATTAAACAAGAAATTTATATAAAAAAAAGGATTTTACAAAAACAGAGAGGATTATGTCGGCCTTGAAAAAAAATATTTATCGGTGTGGGGAAGGAAACCGAAAACACCACGGTTAAAAAACAGAATAAAAATAGAACTGAATTGGAATTAACATTAAAAGAGTAAAAAACAATGAAAACATTTAAGCTTACACGAAATAGACAAAAAATAATAAAACCGGTGATATTCGTCACGCAAAAGAATAAAAAAAAGAACTTTATAGAAATTAACAAAACCTTTAGCGAGATTTCTTTGAGAAGTTTCTCTTTCTTTCCAGCGATTGGAGAAGAAAAGGCGTACGTTCATGGTTTACAGAGTTAGATGAAAGAAGGAAAATAAAACCGAAAACAAGTTGAATAAATCAGAGAAGGAAAGGAAAAAAGCAAAGGAAATGTTGAATAATAATAGCAATGAAGGACGAAGAATTTTGATATGAGGAAAGGAAGGAAACTTGGTATAAATATGGGTCAGAGAAGAAAGAAGTAAAAAAAGGAATGAAAATGAAGAAATGAAAAAACAACTGCGATACATAAGAAAAGCAAGTATGAATTAAATGAAAAGAATAACAGGAAATATGGTAAACAGAAGCAATAAGAAAGAAAAGAAAGAAAGAAAGAAAGAAAGAAGAAAAAAGAAAGAAGTAGGCGAGGAAAGGAAGAATGAAAGAAAGAGACAAAGTAAGTGATGAAACGAAGAATGAATTAAAGAAAACCAAAGTGGCGAACTAAATAAATAAAGCAAGAAGGAAATAAAAAGTGATGAAAAGAAGAATGAAAGAAAGAAAAAAGAAAAGGTGACGAAAGGAAAAATGAAAGAAAGAAAGAAAACATAAGTGACGAAAGAAAGAAAGAAAAAATAAAGAAAGAAAAAAGTAAGTAATGAAAGAAAGAATGAAAGAATGAAAGAATGAAACGAAAGAAAGAAATAAAGAAAGAAAGAAAGGAAAAAGAAAGTGTGTAAATATAAAAATGGAAACAAAATCGTGATATGATCAAAGATGAATGAAAAACAAGAAAATTTTAAGGTCAGCTAACAAAGCTAAGAAAGAAAGAAAAAAAGAAAGAAAAAAGAAAGAAAAAAGTAGATGAGTAAAAAAAGAATGAAAGAAAGAAAAAACTAAGTGATGAAGTAAATAAATAATGAAAGAAGGAAAGAAAAAGTAATTGATGAAAGGATGATTGAAAGAATGAAAAGTAAGTGATGAATGGAAGAATGAAAGAAAGAAAACATAAGTGATGAAAGAAAGAAAGAAAAAAAAGGAAAAAGAAAAAGTAAGTAATGAAAGAAAGAAAGAAAGAAAGAAAGAAAATGTGTAAATCTAAAAATGGAGAAAAAATCGCGATAAGATGAACGATGAATGAAAAACAAGAAAAATTTAAGGGCAGCTAACAAAGCTAAGAAAGAAAGAAAGAAAGAAAGAAAGAAAGAAAGAAAGAAAGAAAGAAAGAAGTGATGAAACGAAGAATGAATTAAAGAAAACCAAAGTGACGAACTAAATAAATAAAGCAAGAAAGAAGGAAAGAAAACCTGTTGAAAGAAAGAATGAAAGAAAGAAAAAAGAAAAAGTAAGTGACGAAAGGAAGAATGAAAGAAAGAAAACATAAATGATGAAAGAAAGAAAGAAAAAAGAAAGGAAGAAAGAAAAAAGTAAGTAAGGAAAGGAAGAATGAAAGAAAGAAACGAAAGAAAGAAAATCTGTAAATATAAAAATGGAGTAAAAATCGAGATACGATCAAAGATGAATGAAAAACAATAAATTTTTACGGGCTGCTTACAAAGAAAAGAAAAAAGAAAAAAAGAAAGAAAAGAAAAGGAAAGAAAAAAAGAAATAAATCAAGAAAGAAAACATATTTTAATATGAGAAAATATTAAAAGAAAAAAATTATAAACAAAAAAAAAAGATTTATTGAACAATTTGAAAAAAAAAAGCTTACATAATCAAGGAAGAACGTGAAGAGTTAAAGAAAGAACGATTGAAATCATTGACCGTGGGATAAAAAAAAGGCAAAGGAGAACTTAAAAAGAAAAAAAAAAAAAAGGCAAGTGCTTAAAAATCGAAAGAAAGAAGAGAATTCAACTCCAAGGCAATCGAATGAAAGAAATAAGAAACAGAGAATAAAATAAATGAAAAAGGTAGAAAAGATTAACGTGACAAAATCCAGATAACTATAAGAATGAACAATGAAAGAGAAACAAAGAAAGAAGTAAAGATGGGGGAAAAATGTCGATAAAAAAAGAAAAAAAAAGCCGATGAATTTAAAACGAAAATCTCCCTTGAAAGAAAATTATAATTACAAGCAAAATCAATGCGAACGGAATAAATATAGAAAATCATTTTAAGAGAAAAACCAGTAAAATGAGATATTAATTCATGTCGTGTATTCTAATCAGAGTTTTGCGATAAATAGTAACTACAGAGAAAGAATAAAAGAAAGAGAGAGAGAGAGAGAGAGAGAGAGAGAGAGAGAGAATAAGAGTGTGGGGGAGGTGAGTGTTATGTGCCGAACCGCGCCGATCTTAGTGTCGCTCGAGGTGCCGACGTGATTGGATAAAAATCAACCGGGCGAAAATCTCGTTACTCAAGTCTCGTCTTGTCTTCTCTCGTCTTGTGACGCACACACACCTCTCGACAGTATTCAAAATGTGCATATAATTGTTTATTTATTTTTGGTTACTTTCATCATTTTTTTTTAAATGCTTGAAGTTTCTTTGAGTTTTTCGGACTTAAAAAAAGATGATGTCAAACACACACACACACAAAACAAATTACACACACACATATATATATATATATATATATGTGTATATATGTGTGTGTGTGTGTATTCTTGTGTGTGTGTGTGTGTGAGTGCCTGATTCATTAATTTTTGCAGGTATACGCTTACGAGATATGAACGAATACTTTCTATAGATTTGAGATTTCATTTTAAGCCGTTCCTGTCTGTTTTCTGAACTTTATCATGTATTCTGTTACTTTTATTAAATTAAAAAAAGAACGCACAGACATGGAGCAATAGATATTGAGAGAGCAGTCGGAATACTAAAAGAAAATGTCAATAATACATATATATATATATATATATATATATATATATATATATATATATTCATTGAAGGTGGCCGACAAGGAAGACTTAATTTATCTTCTATTGAGTTTTTTTTAGAGCAATCTAACCTTTTTCCATACTTTCAGGGGTTAAAATATATAAAAATTGCCCATTGTTATAATTGTTCCGAACGCTTTTGGCTACTTCACTAGCCATTATCAAGGATGTGTTTTAGATGGTGAAATTCTGTGTGTGACTGTTACATAGTAATTTTACAGCGTAGAGTACGAGCTGTTTCTGTGCTTCTTGTTAGGCACATGATTTTCTCCCAATTATTCTCTTTCGTTAACATCGTAATTTTATCTAGTATTCTTTTCATATTTCGAACAATCCGTTTTGTTTCCTGCCTAATATGTGTTTCACCTTTCATTTTGAACATGTTTTATTGATTTTCTGTTCCTGTTATTGTTCATTCATTGTTTTTTAATCCATTTACCCCAGGGAAGGCGGATGCGTCACTAACACACAAGAGCCTACTGCAAGCGAAAGATCAGTAAAAGTGTTCAGAAAGAACCGAAACCCAATCCTAAACAGGAAACATAAACGGGGAGGAGAGTAAATTGGACGATATGGGATTCGACCTTTATCAATATTTTACATATTATTTAAGTTTCTAAGGACATAACATAAATAATAAAGAAAAATAAACAATAACTTCAGAGACTGCAAGGAAACTGCAAGGAAACTGCCTACAAACAAACATAATATGCAAAACTAAGGAACGCAAACTACACTATAATGCTTTACATTAGTGCCACGGAAGAAACATTCAAACAAAGATAATACACACGACCTCTCATTCTCTCACAGAAAATCTTCCAACAGCACCTCACTCTCCACATACATGTGACAACTAATACACAAAAACATCACACCAAATATAAGCTTGGAAATTATTGAAAAATGTGCCTGCCTATAATAACATATCAAAGAGATGACTATTTTGGCTGCTAGAAAATGTGGCAATAATCACCCACGCACAATAAAAACATTTCTAAATCAAAGATCGAAAATAATCTCAAAATGCAGACACGAAAACAAATATCGATTATCACAGTTCAAACCAACCGGATAGCATCAAAAACAAAAAACAGAACGCTGGGTCAACCAACACACACTAACTAGTCGTGTAATACTCTTATGTTGTATTTACTGTTTAATATATGGTATATCTGTAACACTTGTTTTGTTATTTCTGCAACGATTTAGTTGGTCACAACAATTTTTATGTTATTTTGTGGTGTTGTGGGAAGTGTATATTCGTTGGTAATTGTTGCTTGTATAAGAAGGTAGGTAAGCAGTAGCAGTCACTTATGGACAGCTGCTAGTTTGGCCTAAAGGTTCAACAAGCAATCAAATTGAGGTCACCATAACATAAACAAACAAAATATGAAAGAGAAGGGTATATCAGAAACACTTTATATTTAAATACACATCAATGATAAGTATAATGTTTCTTGATTAACACGCACAAAGTCCGTTATTAAAATGTTCATTCAAAAAAAAAAGAAATCAGATTATGAACGGAATTAAAGTGTCATTTTGTGAATACTTAAGTTTAGGCGTGCAGGTCCCAGGAGATGAAAGGTGAGGTCAATGGGTTGGTAGGTGTCATTTGATATCTCCGTTGGTGAAGGAAAACTGGAGGCGTCGGGTTGATGGGTGAGAAAAGCGTAGCAACATTCTATGACGGTAACTTCAAGGCTTTCTGACCAGAAGTGAATTCATCGTTCTATTTATGTGTGTCCATCGGATCTGAGTCAGTATGCTGAAACAAACTGTTGGATATGGCGCGCGGGTTGCCGTTTAATTGGTGGAAATTGCTTATTATATTTTTTTTTTTTTTTTTGATTTTCCACCGGAACTTATGCGTCGAGCCTGGTGCGCAAAGACCAGTATTGGTCATTTGCTATCTAGACCTCTGAGGGTTAACATCCGGTCCTTCGCTTGCTCAGTACCACCACAATTTCATGTATTATTTTTATTAATTCATTATCTATTTATTCTTTATTCCCTCTTTTTGTTAATATTGCTATTATTGTTATTATCGTGGTTATTATTGTTTCCATCATTATTAAGGATGACTTTACTGTTCAACATAACTGATAACATATCAATTATTATCAATATATCAATAATAATACCACAGGTAATATTACCATTAACATAGTCACAATCGTTAATAACACAATAGCAGTTACTGTTCTTTATAAAATACAACACCATGACCATGTCTAGTAGACCCTGATCATTGAGTGTGGGTATGAATCTATATATGTGTGTATGTGTGAGTGCCATATGAGATTCTCTGAAAAAAAGTCAAAGCTACTCCCAGCCGTGCCCTACTAAGACAAGATTACTCCATGTGGAATACTACAAACTTGACACCGAAATAAACAGAATGAAAACTGCGTACATACGTGTGCACCAACACATGAAACCGTAACTGCGCTTAATCCAAGATCATGAATATTAGCGTGTATATACGAACTAGCATATATACACCTCTGCGTATGTGTGCCTATGTATAAGTGAGTGTCATCGCAAATAAAGTCAAAAGAAAGTTTTCCCCCTTCACCACACACAAATAATCAAACACAAATAAAGCATAAATAGATCCACTTTTGAAAAAAAAAAAAAAGAAACAAACCATTTTGTTTGAAGATCACGTAAGTGTAAAACCCATGGTCACAAGCTACTGTCCATGCATCTACATACAAATGCGCGCGCACACACACACACAGACAAACACACACACACACACACATACACACATATATATATATATATATATATATATATATATATATATATATATATATATATATATATATATATATATATATATATATATTTATACACGTTTCATTAAATAATATAGACAAGTGTTGTCTATTTATTTTATGTAAAATTTGTTCGTAACATCTGATAAGTTTGATAACATTATCATTAAACGAAGAAAGAAATTCACAATATTGATCCATATTTTTTAATATAATCTAAGCTTTCGGCTTACTTAAGCCATTATCAAAGATGTAAATCACAAACATATTAAACAATATACGGACACGACAGTGATGATAGTCTGTCATTGTTTACATAGTTGATCACTAAGCAACGATAAACACACGCATATAAGACACTAGAAGCGAAAATCGCACTGCATCTCATGACGTCACACATGACTACACGAGAGTGAATTGTAGAATGAAGTAAGGAAAGCCGTTGGTATAAACCAATGGCTTCTGTTACCAATTATAGACATTTAAGAATATTTGTAGAGATGCCATAATTGATTTTTTTTAAGTTGGGTTTTAACTTTTTGATGTATAATGCTTCAAGTATTTTTAGTTTTTGTCTATTGTTTTCATGTCGAAGTATAGTTGTGTTTTCGACAAGTATTTTACGGAATTGTGTGTGCGGGCAGGCATGTTTTAAAAGCCTAAAAATTTTAGAGTTTTCATTAAAATGTAGTGTCAAGCGTCGTGAAAGCGAGTTTGTGGTGTATATATATATATATATATATATATATATATATATATATATATATATGCAAAACACAAATGGAAAGGATAAAATGTACATACAATGCAAGCTCAAATACAGTTCTCAATTATATAAAACAGAGTTATATATATATATATATATATATATATATATATATTAATTAATATACATAATATCTAACGTCGATAACACTACTCGGTGTTTCATTAAGTTTTGGGAATCTTCAAATGTGCATTCTAACTTTTATCGCTCGCGTTATCGTGTTACTGCTTAAAAATGGGTGTACAAACTTGTCTATTTAAAATATAAAATTAACTATTAATAATTTATATCGTTCAAATTCATAGGTTCGAAAGTTGGAGAGTAAAAATAAATATGCAAATAATTTTAAAAGCAATATAATTCGAAATTTGAATGTGGGTTCTGGGTGTAAACAATATGTCAAGGGAGGTAACTCTCGTGTTTTTAACGTAAAAATCCTGAGTTATATCATAAAGTATAACGCAGTTTAGAAATATAATATAAACTTGCAAAAGTAAGTAAATAAATAAACAGATAACTAAATAAATAAAAAGCTAAGTGACGAGCGTGTTCGTCACGACGTGCTAAAAGAGGGACCGCCGAGACTGTCGGCAGCAATAGAGCTGGCCAAGAAGAGCCAGGGCGTATGGGAAAAGGTGAAGAGGTGTGGAAGGAAACAGATACTAAGTCAGGAGGCCGGAAGAAGTGGGGTAGGCGGAAGATCCCCCCGCGTGGAATCAGAAGGTTAAATTAGAAGTAGATCAGGCTGAAATATGGGAAGAAGACCCCAATAGAAAGGCATGGTCGACCAGGCATGGCTTTTATAAGCCCACGCCGGGTCGATACGGGCTGGTCAACTGGTGCGGGCTGAGGAAGGGTGCCCCACCGATATTAACAAAGAAGGCTGAGCCCAAGAGACCGGCCCAGGGAAAAGCCAGCGGGCCACCCCTGAATTAAGAGGGGGTGGCCCAGTCGAAAAAAGAAGAGAAATAAAAAATTGGACCAGTGGTCGGACGAACCGCTTGATAGAGGACGGGTCCCCTGGGAGTAGACACAAGGAAAAGCCCAGTTGAAAAGGAAAAGAGCAAAAATGTAGGACATGTGGTCGGGCGGGGCCACTTTGCGGCGAACTGTTCGGCCAGAAGGTGCTGGTTTTGCAGGAGGCCAGGACACCTGAAGAGAAGCTGTATCCTTAGAAACAGGTGCGGGGGGCGCAGAACACCACCTCATGAGAAAAATGAAGGTGATTTATTACTAAAAAATGGCTGGGTTAACCCAAGGGTGGGGGACCCAGGAAGAGGAAAGCTTGACATGTTCTCTTCGCTAACGCAAGAGAAAGAACTATCCTGTAGAGCGGAGATAGGGGTAGGGCGATGAGATCTTTGGTGGACACAGGAGCATCTGTGTCATTGATGAGAGAGGAAGCATACAGGCGGGTGAAACGGAAGAGAAGGTTACGGGATGCGGACATAGAGGTCACGTAAAGCAGATGGAGCCCCCTGAAGATAAAAAGGGATGGCGAGGCTCCCGGTGAGGATTGGAAAAGTAAGAAGCACCCAAAATTTTTACGTACCTTCTATTTTGTCTGTGTACGGAGGCAATCTTGGGAGAAGATTGGCTCAGGGAGCCAGAGGGCCCAGATCGAGTTTAACCCCACTGTGTTGGTGGTGAATGGCGAGAGAACGCCATTGGGATGTCCACCAGAGGAAGAGATAACAATAGTGGTGGAGGAAGATGTAAAGCTACCCCTAGGACGGCGGTCCGGGAAAGGGTAGGTTAATGTCAGGAAAAAGGGTAGGGAGAGGACCCCTGCAGTTGGTCCCTGTAGAAGGAAAGGGCCTAGAAGAGAGCGAGGTAACCCTTTGCGAAGCGGTGGTGGAGGCAGTATGAATTGGTGCCCATTATGATGGTGAACCAGGCCCAAAAGACTATAAAGGTTAGGGAGAGGAGGAGATAGGAGAGCGCTTCCTTACGGACTCTGAATCGGGTGAGATTCGAGGAGGAACGAAGGAAACTATGTAGAGCAAACAGAAGGAATCGTAGACGAAGATATATTGGGGCACCGGATCAATTTAGAACCAGAGTGGGTGGTCTGTTGAGGGACAATCGAGATGTGGTAGCCCAGTCAGACAAGGAACTAGGCCAGACCCACACAGTCAAAATGAAAATCGACACCGGAGATCACCCCTGTGAGATTGAAACTTTCACCGGACACCTATACATAAGAGACCCTTTTAGAAGATGCAGTAGATGTTATAGAGATGTTGAATATGGATGATCGAAAGATCGATCTCCCATTGAGCTTCCCGAATTTAGTAATAGTGGGTAAGAAAGATGGCCGGCACCGTTTCTGTGTAGATTTTAGAAAACTAAATTCTATATCGAAGCCGTTGGCGGTAAATCATTGCCACTGATAGATGACATATTAGCATTATTAGGGAAGGCAAAATATAAAATATCTACGTTGGACTTGAGGTCCGGGTATTGGCAGGTAGCCCTTGATGAGGCTGACAAGGAGAAGGCCGCATTTGCGTGTCACCTGGGACTGTTTCAGTTCAGGGTGATGCCATTCGGTTTAGCTAATGCCCCGGGAGTCTTCCAACAGCTAACGTCAATAGTGTTAGGAGGATACGAGAGCTTTGCCATGGCGTATTTGGACGATATCTTAATATTTTCGGAAATAGTGGAACAACACTTTTTCCATTTAAGACAAGTGTTGGGAAGGTTAAGAAAACACGGCTTAAAATTAAAATTGTCAAAGTGTCTGTTTCTGAAGGAGGAGACTAGATATTTGGGCTTTGTCGTAAACGGAGACGGTATTAAACCCGACATGGATAAGGTGAAAATCATAAGGGAAATGACAGAACCTAAGACAGTGAGACAGGTAAGAGGTTTTATAGGAGCTATAGGTTACTACCGACGCTTCGTCCCGGCATTTTCGAGAATTGCCATACCACTAGTAGCCCTGACGAAGAAATACGCTACGTTCAAGTGGACAGAGGACTGTCAACGGGCATTTGATACGCTAAAGGAACAGTTGACAGCCGTCCCACTGCTGACGTACCCAGACCTCAGCAAGCCCATGGTACTATACACGGATGCCAGTGAGCAGTGTGTAGGAGCAGTTCTACCCAGCCGTGTCCCGATAAAGAAGGACCAGTGCCAGGCATACTAGAGGAAGTACCAGATATACTTCCTTTCCCATAAACTCTCAGAGACAAAACAGAGATCTTTAGTAATAGAAAGAGAAGCATATGCCATCATGTATGCTCTCCAAAAAACTGGACTACTATTTGAATGGTGCGGTCTTTACTATAAAAACAGACCACAAACCTCTGCAGTCCACAACCTATTGCAGGCAGAATGGACAAATAATAAGAAAATTCAACAGTGGGCACTTCTAAGTGTTGGCTACCACTGTAAGATAGAGTATTTGCAGGAAAGGAAAAACGTAAAATGCAGATTTACTCTCAAGAATACCGAAACAACTGGAAGAAAGATCTGTAAATCTTAGAGCAAGGGAGTAGATGATAAAGCCTATAGAATAGGAGTAATTAATCTAATAAGCTAAAACTTTTATTAATGTTAGAATCGGACGAAGAAGGGGACGCCCAGATAATAACCGATCATTACTGGACAGAAGGAATTGAGAAGGAGCAGGCAGACAGCGAAATAGCTGCTCTGAGAGAAAAGGTGAAGGCAGGAGAGACCACCAATATGCCATAATAGAGGAAAGGCTATATTATCTCTCAGGCAGGGATGAAGAAGTCAAAGCAAAAGTTGTATGTGCCCAAAAGTTTAAGACCAGAGATATTGGAACAGTGCTAACGAGAGGTTGGGTCACATGGGAATTGAAAGGACATATGATCTTATAGGAAGAATGTACTATTGGCCCAAACTGTGGAGAGGTCACTAACTATGTTCACTCTATTTGTAGTGTGCCAGTCGCAGAGCAGAAGGCAGGAAATGACATGTTTTGGAGGAAAACGGATGTGCCAAACTTCCCCTTCGAGAAGGTGAGTATGGATGTATCAGGACCATATGGGGAAACTACACAAGGAAACAACTATATAGTGAGTTTTGTCGATTGGCTAACAAATTGGCCTGAGGCATTTGCGGTACCAGGCAAGAAGGCTAGAACTGTGGCCGGGTTGATAATAAGTGAAATCTTCCCTAGGTATGGCGCCCCTGTGCAATTGGTAACAGATAATGGCACGGAGAATGTGAACAGCATAATGAGAGAAGTTCTGACAGGTTTGAATATAGAGCACGTAAAAACATCTCCATATCACCCCAAGGAAATGCTAAAGTGGAAAGGTTTCATAGAACCTTGGGAGATGTTTGGCCAAGCTGGTCAGAGAGAACACTGAAATTGGGACTTGTATTTGACGCAGGCTCTGGCGGTATGAAGGTTTACGATAAACGAAACCTCCAGAAGAAAGTATATGGGAGAAGATCATCATCAACTATTGCTGGAACAACAACTTTTTAAAATATTTGTCAGGCCAGAAGATTTTTAAAGAGGCCAGAAGAATTTTTGTTTTTAGTGAATGCTTTTCTCTGTAACACCTTATTACTGGTTTCCATATTGTATTCATTTCTATGCTTGGTTGGCTCAGGAAGTATTTTTGGGCTAGCATATGTGCTGATTCCATAAGTTTACGAATTTTCCAATGTTTTTCTTTGTCTATGATTTCAACCTGATTCCACAGAGGGCGGTGATCTCCGGTTTCTCTCCATATGTGGTCAGCCACGCCTGATTTTCCCACTTCCCCTCGTGTTACAGCTTTTTGGTGTTCTTGAAGCCTTACCTTAAGAGGGCGGCCTGTCTCCCCTTTATATTTACTTCCGCAGCTGCACGGGATGGCGTACACACAGATTTAGTCATGTTCTCCTGTATGGGGGGGTCTTATTCGGGAGAGATATCAATAAAGTGTCGTTCAGCTTTTGACGGCTGTCCTGGTGTTATATGGGCTGCAGATCCTGAGGTAGGTCGGTACGTGATAAATATGGCAACAAAGATAAGGACAAGAGTCCGAATAAATCAAATACTGTACATAATACCTCATCTCAGAAATATAGACAGATACAGTTGACGAAATATAATTTATTTTAGCCTTTATAACAAAGATGTTTTAAACAAGTCCTTTCTATTTTCCCAATTCTAACGCCATCCTAGGTAAGACGATAAACTACGTCCAGCAGCAAGGCCTCTGATCAGGAGGTTTTGAGGAGCGTGGAACCCCCTATTAATTGCTGCTCTTCCCACCCAGACCCGAGGTGGTAGCACCTGTTAGGGTCCCAGCTATAGGCAAATAGTTAACTATTACCAGTAATACTTTTTTTGAAAAATTATTACCAGCAATACAATTTTGAAGGAAAAATATTAACAGAAACAGTTTTTTGACAAAACAAAATATTACCAGCAATAAAGAATTTTATCAGCATTGAGTAGACCATTGGGTTTGGTGTGCCGTGGGACAAAATAAACCAAATCAATCTAAACCAAAGAAGACATACTCTCTTCATACAAATCTATCCTAAAAAATGTTGTGGGCATTAAATAACCCATTGAGGTTGATATACCGTAAAACAAAATAAACCAAACCAAACCAAACTAAACCAAATCAATTCTAACGCTTGACAATGTTAAATTGTAATTTTACTTGTTCTGCTTTCGAAAAGTCGGGGTTATAATCTGGTAGAATGTTCTGTCAGATGATGTTGTCTATATCACTCACGTTTATGTTGTATATACACAGCAGCGCGTATCAGACTTGTACACGAGCAAGTTTAGGTTTTCCGTAAACGAAATCGAGTGTTAAGCAAAAGGAAAAAAATGAAATAAAAAGAATACGCATTTTAATGAAATGTAAGATTGCTATTTTCGGGTGCTGGCTGTAGAATCAATATTCCTTAAAGAATGCTCGAGACTTTGCAGCAACGATGGCCTCTATCCTCGGGGGAAATTTCTGTCTTTGTTTTAGAAAAATGGAAAAAAAAATATAGAAAAAAAAATGGGGAGAAATGAAGTCTAAAATCTGCTGATGACATTTTTATTTCCTTCTTTTGTCTTGTTCTCTTTCTTTATTTTCCTTTTATTCTACATTAATATTGTTGCTTTTTAACGTTTTGCCTTTTGTCGCATTTTATAATTGATTCTATATTGTTGTTTCTTTGCAGGTTTTTTATTTTTTCTTCGTCGATTTCATAAGCGTTTAAAGTTCGTTTATTATTTTTGGTATTGGAAAGCAGCAATATGGAAGAGACATAGGTGATGATACTGCGTATATCTGGGGTTGCATTTACATAGGGATCCAAAAAATAGATATTCACCTTATATATATATATATATATATATACAGTGTATCTAAAAGTAAGTACACCCCTCACATTTTCTTCAAATATTTAAGTATATCTCTTCATGGGACAACACTGACAAAAATGACACTTTGACGCAATGAAAAGTAGCCTGTCTGCAGTATATATAACAGAGTTAATTTATTTTTCCCTCAAAATAACTCAAAATATAGCCATTAAAACCAAAATCCCTGGCAACAGAAGTGAGTACACCCCTTAGGAAAAGTTGTCAATATTAACATACAACATGTCAACTATCAATATTTTGTGTGGCCACCATCATTATCCAAAACTGCCTTTTTACTCTCCTGGGCATGGAGTTTACCAGAACTTCACAGGTAGTCCCTTGAATGCTCTTCCACTCCTCAATGATGACGTCGTGGAACTGGCGGATATTTGAGACTCTGCGCACCTCCACCTACTGCTTGAGGATGGCCCAAAGATGTTCTATTGGGTTCAAGTCTGGAGATATGCTTGGCCAGTCCGTCACCTTTACCCTCAGCCTCTTCAGTAAAGCAGTGGTTGTCTTGGATGTGTGTTTGGGGTCATTGTCATTTTGGAACACAATCTCCGACCCAGTTTCTGGAGGGAGGGATCATGCTCTTTTGCAGTATTTCACAGTACATGTGCGTGGAGTTCATGTTTCCCTCAATGAAAATGTATTTCTAAATACCTGCAGCAATCATGCAGCCCCAGACCATGACATTCCCACCACCATGCTTGAATGTAGGCATTACACACTTATCTTTGTACTCCTCACCTGGTCGCCGCCACACATACTTAAGGCCATCAGAACCAAACAAATTAAATTTCATCTTATCAGACCATAGGACATGGTTCCAGTAATCTATGGGCTTTGTTGACATGTCTTCAGCAAACTGTTTACGGGCTTTCTTGTGTATTGCCTTCAGAAGAGGCTTCCTCCTGGGGTGACAGCCATGCACACCAATTTGATGTAGTGTATGGCGTATGGTCTGAACACTAACAGGCTGAATCCCAATCTCTTTAATCTCTGCAGCAATGCTAACAGCACTCCTACACTGATCTTTCAAAGAAAGCATTTGGATGTGATGCTCAGCACGTGCGCTCAGCTTCTTTGGACGACCTACCTGAGGCCTGTTCTGAGTGGACCCTGCACTTTTATAATGCTGGATGATCTTAGCTACTGTGCTGCAGCTCAGTTTCAGGGTGTTGGCAATCTTCTTGTAGCCTTGGCCATCTTTATGTAATGCAACAATACATTTTTTAAGATCCTCAGAGAGTTCTTTGCCATGTGGTGCCATGTTAGAAATTTTAGTGACCGGTAAGAGAGAGTGTTAGAGCTGCACTACAAATTTGAATACACCTGCTCCCCATGAACACATGGGAATAGTTACATTAATGAGTCACATGACATTTTGGAGGGGAAATGAAAAGCAGTACTCAATTTAGATATTTAGGGGTGTAGTTTCTTAGGGGTGTACTCACTTTTTAGGTGTGTAGTTTCTTAGGGGTGTACTCACTTTTGTTGCCAGGGATTTAGCTTTTAATGGCAATATTTTGAGTTATTTTGAGGGGACAGACTACATTTCATTGTGTTGAAAAGTAATTTTGTCAGTGTTGTCCCATGAAGAGATATACTTCAATATTTGACAAAATGTGAGGGATGTACTCACTTTTGTGATACACTGTATATATATATATATATATATATATATATATATATATATATATATATAAAAGTGAATATATGTCTATAAGGTGGCATGATGTTTCATACCTATAGCAATGAAACAGAATTGTCGTTCATATGTTGACTTCATATGTTCACTTTTATATTTACTTACACTATCTCTGATATTGAGCACTTTATCCCATAAATATAGCACACCTTAAGACTATATTTTTTTATATATATATATATATATATATATATATATATATATATATATATATATATATATACTAGTAATCTTATAAATATACACAAAAATTATACTCGTCAGGAAATTTAAAGTGTCTTGATTTGCGAATGATCAAACCAATACTAAAGGAAAAAAAAAGGTATAAAAAAAGAAAGAACAAAGAACATGTCCAAGTCCAAAGTCCTAATGGAAAAAACACCGATACGAGTAAGCAAAATAACTAAAAATAAGTGCTCAATACGGTAAGTAGAGCAGACCTAGTTAAACCTAGAGAGCCAGACAAAACTACCAAGGTTTCTCATAAGCGGATCGTCAGAAAAGGCTGGCTCTACCAAGGTTTCACCTAAGCGTAAAAGAAAGAACGGAATATTTATAGCCTATAAACATAAAATCATAACCACGTGACCAAAAAGATTAAAAAAAAAAAAAACTCAAACGACGAAGTGGCTGAACCATTTATTCAAATCGAGAACGAAACAAAAACAAAAAGCAAAAAAAAAGGTCGGGGAAGGAAACTCAGACAACAGGGGGTTTGTGGGGTTAACCATTTATTTATATTATTTAGTATTTGGTAGGTTTGTTTTGGCTCTCTAGGTTTAACTCTCTCTCTCTCTCTCTCTCTCTCTAATAATCTCTCTATATATATATATATATATATATATATATATATATATATATATATATAATAATAATATTTTTGTTTAAAAAAATGATTCCTTCGCTATATAAGAGTTCTCATGTTTCAAAAACGAGAGTCGATATATCCAAATAATTATTAAAATTAAATTGGATTGTGGTGTTTAGTCCCGTTTCATCTTCAAGCGAAATTTTAGGAATAAGCTATCTATCGGTTTACGTGTTTTTAGGCATGGTCCGTTACAAAATTCGTTATTGTGGGAGTGGCTAGACTATTTTCCTTCGTTAAGTGGTCAGAGAGTTAATTCTTATCAATAGATTCATCATCTTCTGAGAGGTTTTGCTAAGGTTGAGTAGGGTATCTATTTTAAAGGCTAATGTTTGCGGTCACCCTTTAGTTAGTTCCCAGTGAGGGATATTTTTATGGCGCGCCTACAATCGTTATGTGTCTGGGGAATTGTCTTTTATTATTGTCCATCTGATTATCTATTTATTTATTTGTTTATTCAAGTGGGTGTTTATTCAAGTGATGTTTTATATACAGATCGCATTGCACTGAATTTCAATTTGTTTTTTTTTTTTTGTATTTTGACGACTACAAAAAGGGTTTTTCCTATTTAATGGTTTGGCTTAGCTTTTAATAATATTACTTAGCTATGGGATTTTTTTTATATGCTAATTATTTAATGCGAAAGTTTGTTGATGTCTGCAAAAAACCGTTAACTCCTGCCGATGGTTTAATAATTTTTCATTATTTAGAAATTTAATGATGTGTAGTTTTTCCCTTAAGCATAAAGTGCATGGGTCATCCCAGGTTTTACAGCTTCTTGTTTTATTTACTATTTTCCATTTTACTTTTGGTGTTTTATTCGTTTTTTTTAGATGCCAGAAATATTGGGATAGAGATGTCTGATTTCTATTTTGAATATTGTTGAAGGAGCTCCATCTAATTTTAAAATTATTCTTCGTTGAGCCTATGTATATCCTATCAGTGTTAGGTCTCTCAATCGATGAGATATATATATATATATATATATATATATATATATATATATATATATATATATATCCAGGAAAGAATTAGCAGCTCTAAAACAATCTGCCCAAAAGTGGTCCACCGGCATAAAAGTGCTCAATGCCATAAGAAATGGCAGAGCTACAATATTAACTCAAAAACCAGGTAGGCAGTGACAGGCCACGATTATAATTTTCATGCATTTGCACACAATAGTCAGGTAGCCAGTGGGTGCAGTAGTAGGGGTGATAATGTTATATATACCACCAGGCGAAATTTTATTGATTTTGCACATTCTGCACAGTGAGGAGGGTAAGTCAATTTCTAACCAAAAAAAAAGTACCACCTGGAAAGGATTGCCAGCATGTAAATAAAAGTGCTCAATGGCAAGTGAAGCATTCTAATATAAAATTTTAGTATATGAATCGATCTCTCTCTATCGATATTTATACCTATATGTATGTGTGTGTGTGTGTGTGTTCGTTTATTTTCAATGGATGAATTAAACCATTATTTTAACGGTTAATTAAATAATAGTATGACATGAAAATCGAATCGCAACCTATACGCTTTTTTTCGCACGGATAAATCAAACGCACACACACACACACACACACACACACATATATATATATATATATATATATATATATATATATATATATATATATATATATATAATGTAATCTATTCCAAAGTAGAATAAGTTTTCAGGTGACACGATTGGTCCCTGATGACATCATCAGAAAAATCAGGTGATTATGTTGATAAGATTAAACCTTCGCTCGAAGGAGAGAGGAGGGTGAGTTTTTAAATTTAAATTTAATTTTAATATATGATTAGCTAACTAGTAAAGATGTTTTCACTTAGCTTCTTTTGTTTTGTTCATATATCCATCTCACTTTTTCTATACATATATATATATATATATATATATAGAAAAAAGAGAGAGAGAGATGATGATGATGATGATGATGATGATGACCTGTAATACTGCGAAAGAGGTTTTTATGTGCATGAATTGCTCTCGCCGATTGAGCACTATGATGAAATGGAATTTTTAAACAGTGTATGCTCCTGCTTATAACAAGTCGCTCTTCATTTGTGTATTGAGCGCTCTGGCTGCTGATTTGGCGTCTATATACATCACGTATATAATACGTTAGAAGATTCCCTTTCTCTGCCGTGCGCCGATAGCATAGGTGTAGAGTATCGATCCCGGCTTGAGGAAATCGGGTGTCTAGCCACAATCTATTTTCCCCCAAAAGACGGTAATGCCACTATGACACAAGGGGTTATTTGGCGTGAAAGAATTAGAAAACACAACACATTATTAAGGAGCGAGAACGATAGAAGACACCAGACAACGATTGACATTACGTTTAAATAGATAGAAACTGTCCGGGAAACAAGAAGCAGGAAGAGAGTACCACAAGCGAGAAGTAAGAGAAAAGAAACTGACGATTAAATCTAGCCAGTTCAACTATGCAAAATAAAACAAAAAAAATAATAAAAGCCAATGCAACTGGTGTAGAAGTGTAACCTGTCCATTAAACAGCCAGGCATAATATAGGGAGCTAGGATCGATTCTGACGATGATGTTAGATATTAACTTGGATCCACCGATAACAACTGGAAATCGCGTTTCTACCACCACAAAATGACAGTGAGCAATATTAAATACAAAAACTGCTCATCACTTTCAGGGTATGTTTGGCAATTCAAAAAAACAACCACCAGAACCCAACCATTAGCTGGGAAATACTCGTGAAAGCTAAGCCTCACAATGGAAAGGGAGACAGATGTAACTTGATTGTGCTGGGGAAGCTTCTTATATCAAAACACTCAAATAAACCTAACCTGCATAACACGAGGTTCCAATTAATGACTACATGTATTCATAAATTCTAGCAGCTGCTAAAAACACATCGACCTCCATTACAAAGAGTACAAAACAGATTTCAAGAATATTATAACGTTCAATATGCAGTTATACACGGCAAGACAAAATCTCTAACCCTGATCTTTTCATCAGATGTGGTGACGGTGGTATTGAATCCTTTCTAATGCAATCACAGTTCAGATGGTCTGGCCATGTCATCAAAATGAGTGATAATCGGATGCCGAAAATCCTCATGTATAGACAACCTTTTCATGGTAAGGTAACGTAGGCAGTCCTCGGTTACGCTTCAAAGATAAACTTAAATACAATTTAATTGTTGCAAACATTCTTATAGAAAAGATCGAACTCGCTGTTGAAAACTGAGCAAACCGGAGAAGAAGCTGCTACCGAGGTAGAATTAACTTTGAAAAGAATTGTCTGAAGCATCTGGGAAAATTAAGAATTAACACTAAATCTCAGGCTAATACATCAGCCCATATGACGATCAACCCTTCTGTATGTCCTTCGTGTGGATTTGGTTGCAAATCCCGTGCTGGTTTGTTTACACATACGAAACATAAGCATAAAAACTGAACTGAAAGCTACTCATCCGTCGAAAACGACGGGAGATTCCATCACACACACACACACACACACACACACACACATATATATATATATATATATATATATATATATATATATATATATATTTTTAAATAAAACAGACCGCTTTAAGGTTCCATGTAATTGACACATTTAACTTAACGGAAGTTATATATTGATATCGAAGAGATAGAGAAGAAAAAACCCATAGAGAAAGTAGTTTGATGATCCGCAGTCCTTTGAAAAGGGCTGTAGTGAAATAATTTATTACATGGGACCTAAAAGTGGTCTGTTTTTATTTAAATTATTTGCTCTGAATTTACATTGAGCTCTCTGGAATTTATCCTCCTTAGGGATACGGATTACCTAATTTTTTATAATATATATATATATATATATATATATATATATATATATATATATATATATATATATATATATATATATATATATATATAAATAAATAAATAAAAAATAACACATTTCACCTCAAGACGGCATCATTACCTCTTGTTATTGAGCTTTGGGAATGATATCAAAATGGTAACGCTGGTTGTTTTGATTAAGTCAGATTGGCAGCTGGCCGAAGAATGAAATACAATTTGTTGTTAACTAGCTCAAAAAATGACTTGTTAATTTGAACGTCTCCAAAATAAAAGTGCTCTTAGAGAACTTTTTTGCCTTCCATCATCATGGCGGATGCTAACATACAGGAGAGTGATTCTTCGCAGTCTAACTGTTTCCGCTGACATGAATTGAAACAACTATAATCACTCTTGTCGTGGGTCGTAGAATTGGACTCAATGGAAACACAGTGAGCTCAAACTGAACAGTACTTAGAATAAGAACCAGATATACTTAGACAGGTAGGGAAACGAGAACACTCTACCTGGTAGATTAAATAAAGTGTTCAATTCAGAATTCCCTGTACGTTACTGTTGTAACCTAGAAAGAATAACTAAATGAGGATAACCAAAACGCAGGTACGGTATTTAACACTATCTATTACTGTCTGTTCCTTATCTATCTATCTATCTATCTATCTATCTATCTATCTATCTGTTATATCATAATACCTATTCTATTGTAATAGACTCTCCCACAGATAAGTAGTAGTAGCAGTGGCCAGTTGGGCTCAGTGGTGTTGAGTGAGTCAGTCGATGTCGGACATTGAAGTATCAACCATCACAACTAGATTGCTGCGCCATTAACTCTTATTTCAAGTTCCTAACGTTTTGTACGTCGAACCTAATTTAGGGACGACTTATTAAAATACAAGCCTCCACTGTGAAAACTACTCAACAACATAATCTAGATGTTCTATCTATCTAAAAACTATCTATCTATTATCTATCTATAAGTACCTAGAAAAGATAACTGAATGAGGAATAAATTGAAAACCTATTATCTTTTGAAAAAATTATTTTTCTGTCATATTTTATTATCTATCTATCTATCTATCTATCTAGCTATCTATGATTAACATATATCATTTCTATGACCGTATCTATCTATCTATCACAACATCCATCATCGATTCTATCTATCTGTAGACATCATCTAAAATCTCTATTAGAATCAATCTCATCGTGTTCAGATTCTATCTATCTATCTATTATCCTATCATCTATTTTCTATCATTTAGAGACAGTAACTTATTAAAGGTATTATCCATCTATCCCAGGGTTGATCTATCTATCAGGATCTATCTCATTTCTTCATCCTTAGAAATAGATCTATCTATTCATCTATCTATTTATCTATCAGCCTTGAGCTATCTATTTATTATATCAGTTGTAAAATAGATAAGAGAGCTGAATGAAATGGAATTAATGATGAGGTTGGAAATGAAATCCAACAACATGCAATGAACATCAACAAAATAAATGTCCAGGGTGATGGTAGAAAAAACCACTGTTCATTTTTAGTGTCTTTAAAAATAGAGTTCATATTACCCCACTTACAATAGTGTCCAACGTATTTATTCTTATCACGAACACAATCCCATTAGGCTGAAATCTTTTTATTTTTTGTCTGTCAGATATAACAGTTACTGGATATAAAGGAAAACGACATGAAAATGAATGAGTTACCAACAATGAGGTATTTTGTTGAACAACTTAGTAAATATCAGGACAATCAAATTTAAACAAAATTTTACTTTGGAAAGTGCTATCATTTCTTGATACGAGACATAGACAGAAGATCAAAATCTTGTTAATAAACTGAACCGCATTACGAATTAACAGTCATTATGCATGGTGCGTGCGCTAACATTGCATGAAATTTAAACATGGCGATGAAATTTTGGAATCGAACCGTAAATTTCCATGGTCACGGTGAGGAAATGCCAACATTAAGCGATAAAATTATAAACTGAAAAAGATTCGCGTGTCAATAACACTCACCTTTTTTTCAATTTATATAATTATCAATTTTTCAATTAAACTTTCAAAAAAAAAAAAAAAAATCATGAAGCAAGAATAGCGGCCTATTTCATTAAATCTATTTTATGTTATTTTAAGGATTGAAAGATTCCTCTATTAGAAACCAGGCGCAAAGTAAAGACGTTCATTACTGAGGTCATCAATAAACCTAGTTTTATTCATAATGCCACATAACTGAAAAGGTTTTTTTAAGAGGACTCTTTGAATTTTTGTTTAGATGTTTAATGATTTTTAAAACCTAAAAAAAATAAAAAAAAAAAATCAACAGTCGATTAGATCAATTAATTTTAAAAAAATTTGATTGAATGAATTTTAAATAAAATGGACTTTTTTATATATAATGTTTTATGATTTGATTTATTTTATATTTATTTTAAATTTAAAATTTGGATAATTAAATTTTATCAATTTTTATTTATTTTTAATTGTTATAATTTTTTTAAAAAAATGAACAGTGCCGAAAAATTTTTTTTTTATATCTACGGTGTATACAACAAAAATCAAAAAGAAAATTATAATTTATAAAAAAAATGTTATTAATTCTATTGTTTTATGTCCAGGACAAGGTATCTTTAATAAGAAAAGAGCTCGAACTTTAAGATATTTCTACTAAATACTTTATGTTTAATGGCAATTTTGCGCTCGACTACCAAAATCTTGAAATTTTTTTAATTTCAACAAGCAAACATACTTTAAACAATTAAATTTTTTTTGTACACAGATAATTTTTCTTAAAATTTGATTAAACAATAGCACAAGGATGATCAAATACGTGTTCACCTTTTACGAATAATATTTTTCCAATTGTTGAAGATACGGTTTTTCGTGTTAAATATTATGTTGTAACTTCGTGAGCTAGTTTTTTTGTTTTTTAATACCGTTTTTTATATTTTTGTTAGAATATTAACCAAAAGGAGCCGCAGAACAGTCAATCCGTTAAATTTTAAAAGACGGCCATCTTTGAATTACCCGGAAGGACCAGAGGCAATTTTTCCGGCGAAATGTGAAACGGAAGAACTTGTAGAATTTTATCCTTTGATCGATATCCACTTTTGAATTTTACGTTTTATACTGTCTCCGAGTTACGTTGCCAAAAAATACATTTATCAAAAAGACGACCGTCATGAAAAATTCATTTGAAACTGATCACGCTAGATAAGACGCTTCATTTAAAAACTCTAAGGTCTGAATAGCAGAGTTGCAAATAAACCACAGGTAAATAATAAACAAATTAAAAAACAACAAAACGACAGGCAAGTTTTTAAAATTTAAATTAGTTAGTAGATAACATTCTCGAATTTAAGATTAAATAATAAATAAAAAGTTAACAAAACAAAGATATAAATGTTTTTTTTGTTTTTTTGTTCCGGATCCACAATTGATTTCAGTAATTAAAAGTTTCAAATAACCATTAAATAAAACCCTTACCACACACCAATTTCTTCTTCCTTCAAATTCAGACAACATTTCTTTCAAGATGTGGGCAAAATCAAAATCCATATGAACTGAGTTTTCTCGCATAAATCTTTTTGAAACCGACAATTTTTTCTCATTTTTCAAAAAAATTTTTTCAATTATATCCATAATATATATATATATATATAAAATATATATATATATAAGCCTTTTCCTCTCACAATTCTACGTTGAAGCAATATTAAGTCTTCGTTTTTCTATATATATTTATTTTGATATATATATGAATTATATTTATATATATATATATATTTGTATATTTGAACGTTTATTCAAAAAAATAATTTTTTTTGAAAAAAATTTCAAAAAATGAAAATCATTTTTTTTCATAAAAAAAAAGGTTTTAAAAAAGAAAGATTTAGAAAAATGAAAAAACATAGAAAAATTCGCACAGAAAAAAAGACCAATTTTTAAAAAACCTAAATAGAAAATTTTAATGAATTGTAAAAATTAATTTACAAAAAGCAGATTTTAAAATAAACCAAAACTAGATTACAAAATTTTATCCAGGAACTTTTTAAAGTTTTAAATATATATATATTTATATATATATTATTTTATCAAAATATACAAACAGAACATTCTGTAAAAATATTCAAAAAAGAAGGTTATATTTTTAAAAAAATTCTTTTAGTTCAAAATTTGAAATTTTAAAGAAATTGATTTTTTTTTAGGAAGAAGGTAAACTTTTCTAAAAATTTCAGAATATTGAATATTTTTTCTGCCATAAGTGAATTCAGTCAAAGTTCTTGAAATTCAAACTTTTTGAAAAAAAAAGAACAATTTTCATTTGGTGAAAATATTTCTTCAAGATTTTAAAGAAATTAATTCGTCCAAATTAAATTTTTCAATTTTTAATTCGTCCAAATTTTTTTTTTTCATCCAAAAAATTTCCAGTAAACGAGCAAAAAAGCAAAATCTTTTTTTTAAAAAGTTTAAATAAATTCCCCTCAGATAATTTTTGCCATTGAACGGACAGAAAGATGTCAGGTTGAAATTTTTTTTTAAAAAAGAGAAGTTTTTAATTTAAAAATCAAAAACATTTACTTTTTACTGAGTTGTTTTCAAATTTTAAAAAGATCATTCAAATTAAAGATGGTGATGAAAGTTCAAACAAGAGAAAATTTTCCAATTAAAGAAATTTATTGGTTCGGCATTATTTTTCAAAAAGTTAAAATACTAAAATATTTAAGTAGTATATATTAGAATGAATTCGCATCTATATAAAAATATTTTTGAACTAAATTTAATGACTTTTATAAATTTTATGGGTAATTGTTAATTCAATTTGTTTTCAAATCTTGTTTCAGTTTTTCCAGTTTTTTATTAAAAATATTTCAAAATTTTAATATAGTTACCCTTTTTTTTTTTTTTTTTCAACAGAGATTTAAATTTTCAGTGTTTTTTGAAAATTCAAATCGAAAAAAGATCCTTCCAATTAAATTAAAGATTTGATGACCATAAATTGAAGAAAAGCAATTGTTTTACCATTTTAGAGGAGTTTTTCATCGGTTGAAAATTTTTAAGGGAAGTTTTTTAGTGTTTGTAATATTTTTCCAAATATATGAATAATATATAATCTTTAATTGTGAAAATCCTATTTAAATTTTTGATTTATTTATATTATATTTATATATTATATATTTTATATTTATATAATATAAGATTTTGTTTTTTAAATCAAAATTTTTTTGTTTCCTTCAATAATTTTTATTAAAAAGTACTTAATATTTTATACCAATTCGGGACATTATTTAAACATTTGATAATTAATAAATCAGGAATCAAATTAAATTGTTGAAAATGTTTGAAGATTCATTTGCATATTTTCTTAATTTGAAACCTTCAAATAAAGGATATTTGATTATAATCATTTAAAACCATATTATTTTTCTATAAAAAAATTCTCATCTATCAAAAGAAATCATATAAATATTATCTCTTAAATAAATATATATATTTTATAATATATAAAATATATATATATATATATATATATATATATATATATATATATATATATATTGTTGTTATTTATTAATCGTTAATTTGGAGTTATATTTGATCCGACAATCTTGAAGAATTGGAATTTTGAAAAGGAAAAAAAACGAATTGAAATTATTCTGTTTTACTCAGTCAATTCATCTCGTCATAGAACGGTTTACCAGGAAATATTCCTTCTTGAAGACTATATATAGTTATACTGTATTAGTTCCACATAATATCTCCATTTGTTTGTTTTACATTTATTCACATTATTATTCTGTCAATTTAACAAACGCCTTTAAATATATATATATATATTTGTTGATATATATATATATAAATATATATATATACTAAATATATTTTTATAAGAAATAAATTTAAACGAAAAAAGGAAACCAAAAGAGACATATTGTTGTGGTAGGATCCAATTAATTTGCATAATGATATTACCGATCATATAAATATGGTTGGTACTGGGAAGAGAGGGAGGAATCAAGAGATTCAACCAAAGACTCTGCCCGATTGCGACTAAGTCAACACATTCTCCAGGAATGTCTTACCAGGAATATACAAAAGACTATATGTAAATATTGTGTACACTTTTTTAATTTTCAATAAATTTTGTTCTATATATATTATATATATAAGGAAATAGCATGCATTCAACACTAGATTCAATAGAAAAAAAAATATAAACGCAATCATCAAAATGATTTGAAACAAACTATAGTGTCTAATTTCATGTTCACATTTATATTTTATTAATAAATTTGGAATTGAAACTAAAAATGAAATAATTAAACGTAAAATTATATTTGTTTTATATATATATATATATTTTTTAATGAAGATTAATTGTCAAGAATATAGAATTAAGCTTTTTTATTAATATTATTAATTGATTGAAAAAACTTTTAAAGAATTATCAACAATTTGTTATTTAACACCAGAAATATTTTTTTAGATTGTAATTTCTTTTTTGTTTTCGAGATAATAATAGTCGGCAAACGAATATTATAAACAGAGAATGATTGTATCTAAAAAAAAGAATGTATAAACATAAAAATGTTTTATATATATATATATATATATAGATATATATATATATATATATATATATAAATTATATCATTTTATCGGATTTATTTTGTCAAGTATTTCTAAAATTCTAAATGATTATGAACATATATATATATATATATATATATATATATAAGTTATATATCACTAAAAATAAATTTTTGTTTTTTTGTGTCAATATTTCTAACACAGGATGATTATGATATATATATATATATATATATATATATATATATAAAAAACAAATATGCATATTGGAAAAAATCCTATCTGTGAAAAATGCGTGAAGATGGTGAACGTCAGGCCAGAGAATATATATATATATATATATATATATAAATATAAATATATATACGATATATATTGTGACAGGGAATAATTATCCTGTAAAAAAAAAATTGGTGGGGAAGACAAATATCTAAAATTGTGTTGTACTACAGTCCTGTGTATGTTTTAAATAGGTTTTAAGAAATAGTTCTATGAAAAAAAGCATCCCCAGAACATTATACTGAACGGATAACATCTGATAGTACATTATTGCTAAATTCAAAGAGCTTTCAAAATTTCTTCTTATGATTTTAGATTGACTCTTATCCTTTGAATTTAGCTCAACTTATATTTCATCGGAGAAGAGAACTTTCTTCCAGTCTTCTACGGTGAAATTTTTGTAATAGTGAGCCCATTAAAGTATCTTGGTTTTGATGACTTTGCTTATTAGCGGCTTAAACCTTCGTGTACAAGATTTGTAGCCTTGTTCTAACAGCCACCGACGGACTGTTGAAGAGGCAAGACTAACACCTTGCTCTTCGCTTAGACTGGCTGCAATTTCTTGGCTAGTTATAATCCTATTCTTCGCAACTTCTCTCTTGATTACCCTGCCAGTTCTATCATCAATCTTTTTCTTTCGTCCCCTCCTTTTCATTCTTTGGAGCAGGAGTGGCATCATTATGTGCCCTAAGCACTCGAGAGACAGTTGAATTCGAGGTTATAGCAATTTTTGCAATTTCTCTCGTAGACTTGCCTGCTTTTGAGAGGGCAATAAAAGATGCCTTATGTGGTTCTGATGCGTATTTGTACCCTTTCATCTGGTTAGTGACTTGAGTGGCTATTTCAAGCTGTTTTTATATTGTATGAGGCTTTCTGGAATATTCTGAAATACTCTAGATTTAATTGAAGCTGTTCTAGAATTCTCTAGAATATTGTTCTGGGTGTATTGTAAAATAGTTTTCAATATTTTGTCAAAATTTATTTAAATTTACCAGATTAATCATTAGAATGCAATATCTGAGTCACTTTTTTGCACAGCGTTTTATCCTGAATCTCATTTATATCCAAATTTATAACACGTTTATCCAATACATAGCGAGCACGACTCAAGATGGTAAACGAGTCAATGCTAAAGTTAGCTGCACGAATTTGCTTTTTAATAAGATGCGCCATTATGAAAGAAACTTATGCGTTGTCCAGAAAGTCCTTTAGTTGGAATGTTCCATTCCTGATTTTTCTAGGTATATGCTGCTGTATTATGGCGTCTAAAGTTTGGCTTGTTCTATGTATGGAATCGGCACTGCAACCAGTCGTCTGTTTCTATTTTATTTTTCGCTTTTTTTAATCATGAAAAGTAAAATAAGTCTAAACTTTTTATTGCTATAATAATATACCTTTCTGCAGAAAAAAATTTTAAAAATTATATATATATATATATATATATATATATATATATATATATATATATATATATATATATATATATATATTATTCTTTCAGTTCTGTAATTATGATGTTACCTAATGCAAAAATTTTATTCATGGAAATATATTGTGTCTGTCTTTTTCTGTATAAATTTTTTCTCTTTTATTGTATTGATATGTTTTCCCCACATTTTACAGCATATCTTTTTGCAACAAATTCAGTAGAATTTTCATTTCAATGAATAATTATATCGTCATTTAAAGTTTTGTTTTAAGAGAGGTTACCGGTTCTGTGATTTCTATTTCATCATTACGACAATATTTTACATATTGTAAACAAGTTAAGCATTTTTGTATTGACGCTTGTACTTCAGGCGTTTCGCCATTTCCGGAATTACGAGGTGTCTAACGCAGTTTAATGTATATGGTAAGGGAGATTGCCTGTTATATGTTTTTTAAGCTAAACGACAGTATCTTGCATGTTGTGACTATCCATTTTCGGAAGTCCGAGGTAACTCAGTCAGTGTTAATGTATATTGTAAGGGAGCTAACTGAGAGTAAATCATAAAAAAGAAGAAATATACTCTTAATAATATTTATGATCACGGCTCCTATGGTCTGACTGGGTTAAAGAATTTAGACATTCATATTACCAAAGAAAAATTACTACCGTAATGTACATATTAAGACAGACGAAAGCATCTTTGATAATGACAAATACATTTGATGACCAACTAGTGCAACCTCTGTCAACTATGCTTTTGTTTTCTTTTTCTTTTCTTTTTCTTTTCAACTCTACTGTCTTTGATTAGCTTCTATTTTAATGGCATTAGTGTTTGTCAGGAAAAGAGGATATGCTGTATGATGAGATATATCGTAGATGATTACGAAATTAATGCACTTTTCAAGGCTGAAAGGTAACGATTAAGCTCTTTACTCATATTATTAACATTATTCGGACTGGTCTTTTTACATTTGTCACCGATCCAGTGTTTTTGAATTTAAAAACAATTTTCCAATTGCACTCTCGGTTGGTCGATTATGTTGACCAAAAATATCACGAACTGCGCGAAATGCATTTCTGTTCGAACATCCATTTTCGTAATAGGCTTCGATAACTTTAACACGATGTTTATGCTATCAATCTTTCCATGGTTGAAATTGCCACAGACTTGCGTTGTTAAATCTAAAAAAAAAATAAAAAAAAAAAAATAAATGCTTATACTTAATTCACATTTAAAATCAGTCCAAGTTATTGGAACACCCTCTATTTCAAGATATGATAGATATATCATTGCCGTAGAACTTGCCATTTATTCATCAGAAAATTCAAATAGGAAAGCCGTGAACATTTCACGGCTTAAAACTAGCAAATAATAATTATTAAAATATGACTTAAACAGATGTCCCCCTAGTGGAATAATGACCACTAAAATCTAAAGTCAGTTGAATCAAGGAACAGATGAGAATATCGATAGCGAATTTATTAAATCAATGTTTCCCGATAAATTTGGAAATTAATTTTCCCATTGTGTTTATATGTGCAATATATCCTGTGATTCTTAGTAGATAATAATTACTTCATATATAAAAAAATCAATATTGATATATGTTTTTGATAACGCATTTTGGTGTGTCAGGATTTTAATAAAAGAAAATAGTTTCACGAATAATTTGTATTTATAAATAAATCCGAAACCTCCAGACCATTGGAGCGGATCTTTATTGATGAAATAATAAAAATTAATGGTCTTCAGTTATTAAAAACATACGACTTAAAAATATGTTCCACTAGTGGAATAATTGCCATTAGAAGTTGAAGGCAATTGAATCAAAGAACAAACTAGATATTATTAAATAGCAAAAACTTGCCTGGATGTCAAAAATGAAACGAAGAGAGGATAGCCGTTGGTGCCAAAGGTTATTTGACTGGTCTCAAGTGAAAAGGAAACCCTAGTAGGAAACCATGTTGAAGATGTATAGATATGTCAGAATATATTGTTTAAATGATAGAATATAGTCTAGAGACACAAAAGGCGGTTATCCCCCATTCTTTTAAATAAAGACACGTGGGTCACGCGGTGGACGTTGAGTGTCGTATTTTTATAGAATGACGAATGTGGTTTGTTCTTCAGTCAGCCTCCCGGATTCAAAGCGAGCAGATGCTTTTTTTGTTTTATGGCGGGACAAACGACTGCTACGTGTTGCACGCACCTTACAAGCCCATGGCACAGTTTTCCTTTGGAAATATATTTCCACTAATTATAGAAACTAATTCCGACTTGAAGTCCTCATATTGGGAAAAAAAAACATAATTCACCAATTCCCATTTCAGAAATATGCTCTCACTAGTAATATAGAAAATAAATCTGTCCCACTCAAATAGCCGTTGTGAATCCTAAATATGGCTTCTTCAAAAAAACATGGAAGCTCAAATTACAGATATTATTGCAAATATTGCAAGCAAGACTCTTTTCGCACCGTTTCACACTCCTTGTATTTGCATGCATGTGTTATAGTTTCTCTGTGTAACATATGTAAATATGTGTTTATAATTTTGTGCATGAGTTAGCAGTATAAAACAAATCATGTTTCTCACTCCCTTTTCTATCACCTATTCCATTCTGTCCGTGAAACAAGATATTATATTATGGATTTAATAATGCCAGCATTGATGCTAACATCCTTCAACACTGGCTCCGTTAGGCGGGTCACGTCTCCAGAATGCATCCCACTGGACTGCTACGGATCACCCTGTTTGGAGAACTCGCCAGTGAGGGCCTAAATGACGCTTTAAGGATCAATGTAAGACATCCCAGACGCGGGCTAACATCGATCCTGAGACCTAGGAAACCGTTGCTGCAAATAAGCCTTCCTGGCGTAGGACCATCCGAAGGTGAAACAAGACGATTGACTCCAACCGTCAACATGAAGAGGATCTGCGACGTGCAGTCAGGCAGCCCTTAACTCGAACAGCCACCTCCACCAGCAACATTTCCCCGTGAATAATGCTCATATTTCTTCCGGAGTAGGATGGGCGTTCAAAGCCATTTCCGTCACCTTCCCCAGAAGGAAGAAAAGGAATGAAGTGTGTAAATGGCGATCACGATGCTCGGATACGAACGGGTGCCGACTACGTAAAAATGCCAATAATGGTGAAGAGACTGAAAACGGAAGAATAAACCTTTCTTCCATAGCTAACTCCTTATCTGTTCTACTCGACGTGAGTGACATTAGTACATTAGTACTCATTAAGAGAATAGTAGACTACAAGAAGACAGAATGCATGGCCATCAGTAAAAGGATGAGCCCGAAATGTAATTTGCAGGTCGGGGACACTAAAGTCAAGCAGGTCTGGAAGTGTAAATATCTGGGAAGTGTTTTGACAGAGGACGCTAAATGCGACACTGAGATCCGTAGATGTATTGGGATGGCCAAGGACGCATTCCAAAATCTGGACAGTGTATTGCGAGATAGGAAGATTTCTTTGGTAAGAAAGTAAAGAATACTTAGCTGTTATGTGATATCTGTCCTCCTTAAAGAGGAAGAAGAGACTCAAAGCGACGGAGATATGGCTCTACAGATGGATGCTGAGGATATCATGCACCGAGCGTGTGAGCAACGATGAGGTCTTGGAGAAAAGGCAAACAAGGTAGAATTTTATACTTAAAGTAAAGGCAGATAAAATTTCTGAGACACGTAATGAGGGTCTGGAGAATCTGATACTCACAGGTCGAATAGGGGGGAAAAGAGACATGAATGCAAAATGTTGCTTCTTCAAAAAACACGGAAGCTCAAATTCCAGATATCATTGCCAATATTGCAAGCAAGACTCTTTTCGTACCGTTTCACACTCCTTGTATCTGCACGCGGTTGTTATAGTTTATCTGTGTAACAACGCATGACATACCTGGCGGGCTTAAGCTAGTGGATGACAGGACGTAGTCTGGGGGGAGGTGGCAGAGGGACGAAATTTATTGAGGGCTACAAGGGATAGGATCAAGTGGAGAGCCATGATCGACTACGTCAGGAAAGAACATGGCACATAAAAATGAAAGAAAGAGTAGAACTAAGGCTGACTTGATTGTACACTTGTAGTGACTGATAATGGTGGTTGCTACATGTAGTCATACAAGAACGCAGTAAAACGTTGTCAATGTTCCCTTCCTAGAAGAAAATGGTAGTTGGCCATTTTGTTAGTAAGGCCGAGAACTTATGAGTCGATCCTTGTCTTTTCTCACTCTCTTTCGCTTTCTCTCTTTTTCCCGCACATT
>CAHIKZ030001394.1:1517500-1527500 GCA_903632075.3 Acanthosepion pharaonis
AGAAAGAAAGAAAGAAAGAACAGAAACTGGAAGGAAGGAGAGAGAGGACATGTTAACGCAGAAAATGATATAAAAATAAAGAATGGTTTAAGTGTTTATAAATAAATTATTAAGAGGTAAAAACAACAGTCAACACTGTAATTGTTTAAACCAAGGTTATCGAGTAAAATAATGATGATGATAATGATATGAACACGACCAACAACAACAACATGCGGGAAGAGAGAATCTCTCAGCTTTTCTATGTCGAAACCCTTGAATAAGATGAAAAGAATGTGTAAGACTGACCAGATACCCGGATATATTTTAAGCAAATCACTCAAAGAAAGGCGAGAGTGCTACTAGTACGCAATGGGTTACAGAGAGTGAGAGTAAGAGTAAAGAGAAAGGTTTGGGAACAGAATAAACAGAAGGACATGGATCAAGGTCCAGTCATCAGAAGATCTCAACTCATGTTGGATTATTTAAGCTTTTTTCATTATTATTATACACGGGACTATAAGCACTTGCTTAGTACGTAGATAGATACAAGTTGGTCAGTTATAAAAGGGTCTACAAGAATTTTGTTTCCGAATCTGAATTCCGTCTCTGAATTTTGTCGAGGACATCGAGATGAACAGCGGAAGCACTAGACCATATAAAAACCCTTGCAGCACCTGGTATCCCCAAGCGGTGACCCATCGGACGATAAGCGGTGTGTTCAACGTAGAAGTGAAGAAGGTGACATGACTGTGATAGGCGTGCCAATCATTAGTCTAGACTATGCAGCTCTCCTGAAGAGACTTCTAAATGTGTCTAGCAGATTATCAAGCCAGTCCACCCTATCATCTTCTATGTAGAAATTTCATGGCTCTCCACAACTTTCTATCCTTTGTAACTCTTAGCAACTTTTTGCCTTTTTCGCTACACTACACCTTTGCTGTTCTGACATCAATTTTCACAATGACGTTACATAATTTCTTCCCTCTCTCTTTTTTGTTTCCGGTACGTCCTGTGAACAAGGTGTCGAGAAACAAAGAAGGGTTGCCAGAGGAGATTGTAATATTTATGACTGAAATGATGTAAAAAGTAGCAGAAGGCAAGGATACGTTTTCTCACAGGATTTATTCAACCTATAGGATCCCAAGGGAATTAGAAAACGTAAAAGAATATATTACTGGCACACATAATCGTGTCAAAATAAGACATATGAATAACACAGTATTAAAAATAGAAGGAGAACGAAAACCGAAAGAAACCTGAGATAACGTAGTAAAGAAGAAAGAAATAATTCTTAACCTTCATGTGCACAAAAAGGGATGGTCAAAAGGACGGTCTTTCCGTTGACACCGCTATTAATTTAGCAATTTTCAATCCTCGGTAATGCTTATCGTTTAAAAAACGATGATTAGAATTGTAATAAAACTAAAACATGAAAGTGAATAAAATTCATTTTATCTGTGTTTGAGAAATGACGACAAAAGTAATAAACACTATTTTTATAAGATTATTTATTAGATTATTTATTAGATTTTTAGATTATTCATTAGCTTATTTATTAGATTATTTATTAGATTATCATATTATTTATTAGATAATTTATTAAATTATTTATTAGATTATATATTAGATTTTTAGATTATTTATTAGATTATTTATTAGATAATTTATTAGATTATGTATTAGATACTTTTTATTAGATTATTTATTAGATTATATATTTTATTTTTAGATTATTTATTAGATAATTTATTAGATTATTAGATTATTTATTACATTATTTATTAGATTATTACTTAGATAATTTATTAGATTATTTATTAGACTATTAGTTTATTTATTAGATAATTTATTAGATTATTTATTAGATTATATATTAGATTTTAGATTATTTATTAGATCATTTATTAGATTATTTATTAGATTATTTAGTAGATTATATATTAGATTTTTAGATTATTTATTAGATTATTTATTAGATTATTTATTAGATTATTTATTAGATTATATATTTGATTTTTTGGATTATTTATTAGATTATTTATTGCAATGTAAAATAATATTTAAAAAAGTCTGAAATGTAAACGCTGTAAAAACGATGGAGTATATTAAAAAAACAATCTTAGGCCAAAGGCATGAACTCAATGAAAGTAGCAGTTTTATGTAAATATCACAAAAACAAAACACCACTAATTATGGGCGAAGAAGTTCATAATTGAATTTTTAAAAAGTAATGCAAGATATTTATCTGTTTCATAAACTCTTTCCCTGTGTAACTATCTTCAGGATTCTTTCGTTAGAAGCCTTGGACCTTTGTACACGCAATAAACTATCAAATAAACGTTTTATATTGACACCGCTATGTTTATTCTCTTAAAAAACGATGATTAGAATTGTGATATAACCTAAATATATGAATGTGAAATTATAGATTTTCCTGTTCCTTATAATTTACAAGAATAATAAAAAAAAAAGAAAAAAACTGTATTTATTAAAATGTTACATTTACCCTATTTTATTTATTATATTATTTATCTTGGCAGAAGATCGGCCAATTTCGAATTTATATAAACTTTGTAAAATGGTAAAAAATAAGGATTTCCTTATAGATGGTACATATATTTTAATACTTTAATAAATGTTCATAAATTTATGAATAAAAAATTGTTTTCATATTTTTTCTTTAAAGATTGGTAAATGGCAAACATTACATTGCATTAGTTTTTATTGTATTAATTTTTAGAATTTTGGAAATATGAAATTATTCTTGTAAGTAAACAATCTTATAAATAAATAGGGTTTACTAACTGTATTGTAAATGCTCACGAATAATATATATATATATATATATATATATATATATATATATATATATATTAATAAATGGACAAAGTCCGACAATTTATTTATTAAAGACATTTTTATCTTTGTCCATTTCTTAATATATGACGTCATTTGTTTACATTTGATACGCCAGAACAGTTATGAATGTACGAGATTCATGGAAGATTGAAGTTTATAAGCAGTAAATTCGACCTTGTCTACCGAACGCTTCTTTAATATATATATATATACACTTTATTATTCTATCATAGCTTTTTAAGACACTAAACCGAGGAATGGAAATAGTTAAAATAATAGCGGTGTCAAAGGAAAAAAAAAGCTTCCGTTTAACAATCTGCTTTTTTAGGTGCAATTTCGCCGGAATAACAAAAAGTTATATGTAGTCAGGGACAGACTGGCCTCGGACATCCGGAAGAGGCATGGCACGTGGAACTAGGAACAATTTAGCCCCCGGTGGACGAAAATAATGGGTTCAGGTCGAAATTCCAATCACCTTAAGAAGGCTGGAGTATACAACGGCCAAAACGTTGTGAATATAGCAATCAAGGTGAGGATAACAACGAATAATATAAATAATGTCAATAATGATAATATCTAATCTCAGAGATATAGGCAAACTATAAGAAGGTAGGAGGACTTCTCATAAGGAAAGGGGCCAGCAGAATGGATTGGGGATGCCAAAGTCAATCAGTAACAGACATTTAACAATATGTGTTTAGTAGTTACAGACGACAGAAATATTGGCACAGAAATCCGAAGAGGATATGAAATAGCGAAAGTGCATTATAGAAAACTAAGTATACAAAGATAGAGGAATATAATTAGAAACAAAGAAAACTGAAATAGCATGTCATATCTAATACAGAGTTTATCAGATTTTTTTTTAGTACATGTCTTTTCATGGTTCTAACTTTTTTTCTAACTTGTTCAGATTATCATTTTTGTTCAGGTAAAAGATGGTGAACATGAAACTACCATATTTGACGGCATATATAAAGCGCGGGTGTATAAGACGTACCCCAATTTCAGCAGGGAAAAATCAAGAAATATTAGTAAAATTTGTAAAATGATTAGTAAATGCTACAGCCTAGGCTATACTTATGAGGTATGATTTTGGTTAAACAAGCCACTATTACAATTAAACAAAACATAATAAGAAAATAGAACACAAGTCTATAAAAAAAATATATTATATCCAAAGGTAAGAAAAAATAAAAATAAATGATGCACCGGTGTATAAGACGCAGCCCAACTTCAACAGGGAAAACAAAATAGTAATTAGTAAAATATTAGTAAATGGTATAGCCTGGGCTATATTTATGAAGTATTATTTCAGTTAATGAAGCCATGATTAAAATTAAACGAAAAATAATAGAAAAAAAGAACACGATCCTATGAAAACTTTATTATATCCAAAGGTAAGAAAACTAAAAAAAAATCTAGCAATTATTACAACTGAGCAAAACAATACAGTTACTTTTAAATTTTTATTACCTTCAAATCCATAAAATTCGTCGTCTTCGTTATCAAAACTCTGATAATTTTTTTCAATAGTACTATCATCGTCGTTAAATAATGCGTCATCTTGGCTTCCATTGAGAGCATTGCTAATGCCACACTTTTAAAAAGATTTCATAATTTCTAGTCTAATATTATCCCAAGCTTGCTTCATCCATTCGCAGACTTGTGCAATGCTGGGTCTTTTTGCTTTTCCTGTAAGTGTAAGGTCGTGATAACACATTGACATCCACGTGTTCTATTGCTCTTTCATGTTTAAGTTTAAACTAATAGGAGTTGCCAGGTAGCTAATTTCAACCAACTATCGCGAATTTTAAACCTACATAAAGCATATAAGATACTGGGTAATTTTTAAAGATATTTTAGTAAAAAAAAAAAAGAATCTCGACAAGTCAACCCTTTCAGAATAAGCTGAAAACAATAAAACAAAGGTTAACAAATAGAGTGATCTTTAAATGCGGTAATTCAACAAAGGAAAAGGCATGCTGTAATTGTCTTAAATGCAGGGCATTTGTCATATCTGTTAATGGGAGCCGCTGATGGGGATTCTGCAGTAAAAGTCAAACGCAAAACGCCCGCTAATTGTCCTCATATCATCAGAACACACACATTTGCACGAAATATATAAAAAAGTATCGATGAGAACCTAAGAAAATCAATTAACGCAGTTGCTAAGAAGTTCAAAGTTCCCAGACAGTCAATCGCAATATTGAGCACCTTCGATACAAGACATATGTGATGCAGAGAAACCAATTCATGTCTGCAAACCGTTTGATCCGCGCAAAGCGCTTGTTGAGAGAGTTGAAACATCAAGAGGCTGGAACTCTTTGTTTTTTTTCTCTGAATTTCTAGCTATGACAATAAGCTACATCCGGAAGCAAAGCATCTGATGGGCAGATTGGAGGTTTTGAGGAGCATGGAACCACCTCTTAACTGCCGTTGTTCCCAGGTCGACCGTGACCCGGGGTGGTAACACCTGTTAATGTACCAGCTATGGGCAAATAGTGAACACTATGAATCTATAAAAATACATTTTTATAGCAAAACCTATCAGCAATACATTTTTATTTAAGAAATTACTAACAATAAATTTTATATTAAAATTACCAACAATATATCACTCAACATGAAAGAACTCTTCCGTGACATTAATCCATATATCCTACAATTACATAAAGAAAACAAACTTTATTCGAAAATATAACTTCAAGAAGACTACAACATTTAACACATTGAGGAACAAAACTTTGATCTAAGGAATAAGATATCGTTGTGCAGAGAGTCTATAGATGTTCCAGAGGTCAGAGATACAAACTTCCCTTCAATTGTGATGGTTCTAAAAATCGTGCGCAACGAGAGAGATGCTAGGCCATCTCATCTCTTTCCTTGAAACTAAAAGATCAATGTTGACTATAAGGAGAAACATGAAACATGACCCAGTACACGTGTTAGTACTTCGTATGTCCATTCCAGAAAGTCTTTCCTTGCAGATTGACCATAGATGCTCAATTGAATTTAAATCAAGAAATAAAAGGGTCGGTCTAAAATAATTTGATTTTCTCACTAAAAGGTTTGTCAGTAGAAATGAATGCAGCAATATAATTTTCGTGAAATTGGAGTAACGTACATTGCAGACAATGGCCGTATTACAACTAATCGACAGTTAAGACAATAGTGTCTGGGCGTGATGAGAATCTGATGTTGTCATGGATGACGCAATATTTTTCAAAATCAAATTTCATCGTATACGCCGGAAATAGATTCATATTATTGTACACAACTGCCAATGACCTAATCCGAGGAAAAAATAGAAATCGAATACACCATGTCACTGCAGTGGGTCTAAAACTGACCGTATGGTGAAGGAAAGGAAACTAAAACGATTCATTAGCACAAAGATGTAAATTTGCACAAGGGTGTAAATCTCTTAGTCTCTCACTCACACTCTCGCTTTCTCCTTCCCGCTCTCTTGCTCTGAAACTCTCTCTCACTTTTTCTCCCTATCTCTCTCCCTAACACACGCATACCCGCACAAATACGCAGATAAATCACTGAGTGGACGCAGTAGGAAGTAACAGTATATAAATACTACTTAAAAAAAGAAATAGTTATTAGACAGAAAATATTTGAAACAAATAAGAATTTGTTGAAATGCAATGTAATATTTATTCGTCGAGCTGTCACGAATGAAGAAGAAACTTCGTGTAACAGCCTCTATTGTCGAATACTGGGAATAGCATCGAAGAATCATGTGAATAAACCCGAATGTCTTAAGGAACATATGAACCACAAGAGAACTTATAATTCCAATCACTAATAGATATCTCAGAATTCTAGGACACGTGCGGAAAGAGAATCTCGACAAGTCAACCCTTTCAGAATAAGCTGAAAACAATAAAACAAAGGTTAACAAATAGAGTGATCTACATAAGCAGTCTAAGAAGAGGGATATTAGAACAAGGACAGAGAGATTTCAGTCGGTTATGTTCCATGCGTGATACACGCTTAGGCGATCATGTATCGTTCGATACATGACTGGCGAGGCAGTTTTTCTTCCCATAGTAGATTGCCATTTCTTTCTGCGGTAGACCAATTGCCATTTAAGGTTATATAACCCTGCTATTTAGGTGGGGGTGAGAAGAAGAGGATTCACACCTTTCACAAGGGTATTAGCACGTAATTGAAAGCAATTGATTCGACTAGAATTCGAACTTGGCTCAATCCGAACCGCTATCCATTACTCCACCGAACTTCCTCAGAGAGGTTTAAAGGATCAAAACTGCTAAAATAATCAAAGTTAAATGAGAGCCATGATCACCCATGTCCAGAAGATGTAAAAGAATGACATATAAATTAGGCTGTAAGACAAATAAAGTTAATATCTTAATTTGATATTGTAAGAATTGTACTGTATTACAATCTGTGACAAGTTAACTTACGAGAGAATGTAGTCCATAAAGGCCTTTGCGGCGAATTCGAACTCAGCGAAATATTACAGATTTTTTATGCATGAAAACTTCTTTTAAAATCGTATACGATATTGGTAATATTTTCCGGATATCTTTAAAGTTTTAAGAGAATTATAACATGTTAATTGTTAAAGAATTACTTTAGGAATATAACAATATGTTATTTGTTATACGTTACGATGTGATACTTATATCATCCAACTTGGGCGTTATGCCGCGTATTGTACGAAATCTCTCTCTCTTTCTCTCTCTCTCTCTCTCTATATATATATATATATTTCGAAATATTTTCATTTTCAATCAAATATCAGGAATTTATAGGTTTTGATAAGTGACTATTTCTACACTTTTTACTATTTTCAATTCCTGTATTTTATTGTTTTTTCTTCTTAATAATGCTTTATTCTTTTTTTTTTTTTACTCTCATCTCTACCTTAGAGACTTTATCACCTTGCTTGGTGTAAAAGGATTAAAATAGAAAAAGTGTTGCACGCTATAACAATTTTGTTAGTGACGCTTTTTTTTAATATAACCTCTTTGCCAAATCGCTCACTGTGAGATTCGAACCTGGATTTTTTTTTTATAGTTGAAATCCATCTAACGGTTTGACCATTCGACCAAGAACGTTTTTTTCATATTAATAATAATGATAGTAATAGTAATTCTAAGAAAATAATTTTAATGATTTTAATTAAAATCAAGCTCTGATCAAAAACATCAATGGAGGAGAGGTGAATCCCTTTGAGTGCGGTTAAGAGAACTTTGTTGACGTCAGTAAAATATGAATGGTCAAAGGTGACCGAAAAAATATGGCGTTTTGTTTTATTAACAACGGCTGTAAAATAACTGAATCGTTGAAGCTTCTGGTGGGACAATTTTCTTTGATGCCCATAAAAATAACGGTGATAAAAAAAAAACATTAATTCTATCTAAGACATTGTTTGCAGAGATGGAATTAAATATGGAGATTGCCACTCGAGATAATGGTGGAAGCTGGATGGCCTGAAAAGTACTTGCGATATTGATAGGTCCTATACTTTCAGGGCGTGAGTTGTCAGGGCACTCCACACCTTCCTATATTTCTGTCTTTAAGGAATATTTCGACTCCTTTCTGTAAAAGTTCTGCAATCCCCAGAAGATTGGTAAATTATTTGTCTCTTCCTACTCCGGTATCTTTTTTATTCCCACTTTTCGTAAACATTCATTTTGAGAGCGCATGCGCGCGACAGAGAGTAAAAGTACATCACATAATCAATCTCTTCTATTTTCCGTATACGTTTAGGGCGTGTGCGATCATGGATCTCCACGACTTTCTATATTGGGTAGCACTAAGCAAAGCGTGTCTACCTCCAGATAAGCTAAGCTATCCAAACAGGATTTTTGGTAAATTCTTCGATATTTTCCTCTGCATGCTTCCACTTTCAATAAATTCTGTGAGGATTAAATTCTCTAAACCAGGGGACAGGGACCTTTTGTTATATTCCGACTTAGGGATTTAAAATCATTCAATGTGTCAACAGCATACGTATTTTTTATACAGGTCCAGGTCAATATACCTGTTCTACAATATATTTTATTGTTAAATTTCTCAGAATAATTCTGGTGATATGAAAATTTGGATAAAAAGAAGACAATTGGAAAATATATTTTCTAGTCATTGCTGACACTTTCGTCATTCCGAATTATTCTAAGAAATTTAAAAATATGTCGGCAAGAAAACTAGAACAAATTCATAGCCAAAAAAGTTACTAAGATCCTGATGTTGATTTGGGTTAGTAGAGACAAACGCCAAATAACACGTAACAATAAAAAGGGTTTTAATAGGTTGGTAAAAAGATACAAAAATCGCCTGAGTAGTCAATAACTAGCTCAGCTAAGAACTTCTCTGTCTATCTGATTTGGTATTTATCGATCCACCACGAAGATTGAATATGGCACAAGGCCGGTTTTAATGTGGGTATTCCCGATCCCGTAGGCCCGGCCAAAAAATAGCCTTTGTTTTTCTAGACGGGTTCATAAAATGTCTATTTCCCCGGACGAAACCTTGCCATTCGGCAAAGCTTCGTCCGGGTTCCTCTCTGCTCATCACGATTCAGATAGACTCGCAGGTCTATCTGTCTTCCCCCATGTCAACTGACATACCACTATTTAAAATCTTTGTTCACAGACGCAGACAAGTTCATCTTCAAGAGGAGTGGTAGGTTTCCGACACAACACATCTAGAACGAGACATACACAGGAACGTTCCCTTTATATTTGAATTTAGTGTAACTTTAAAACATATCGCTTTTAAACTTGCCTTGATAAAGTCATATAGACGAAACGCGTCGGCAATGACTAAGAAATAGATTTTCCAAATATCTTCTTTTTTATTGTCTTTTTTATATAGTAATATATAGCATATATACTTTAGTATATATTAAAATTGAAACAGCTAAATATCTTCTTTGTGTTGTAGTAGTTAATTGGTTCGGACTTCGTGATGTCATTTGCGGCTGCGTGCCATTGGAAATTGCTTGGCGTGCCACATGTACGTTGCCAACACCTGTTGTAAATCATTTTTCGTCGTTATGCTTTCCATAAATTACTGTTGTAACTTAAATACAAGGGTCTTTTTGTTCCAATTCATTCTTGAAAACTCCCTTATCAAGAAAGATAGAAAGAAAGAGAGAATTAAAGAAGGCGTCACA
>CAHIKZ030001394.1:1530000-1535000 GCA_903632075.3 Acanthosepion pharaonis
GTTCTTTCCTTTTCCCGCCGGTATACAAAAACCATCACCAAAGCAGAAGATAAAAACTACTGCAATTAATCATTAAACTAGCAACAAACACGTCTGCCAATATTTTGACTCTTGTATATATTATTTATTATATAATTTTAATATAAAATACAGCGAATCTACAAAATAAGTGTATATACGAAAAATAACAATGTTTTTTTTTTTTATTAAAGCTTCATGAGGAAATGAAACCTGAAGGTGAAAGAAAATTCAGGTATTTTTATGTCTGTGTTTTTCTAGCTGACGTCTGACATCGTGTGAGAGCAAAGAGTAACAGTTTCTGAACCGTTCATGTCTATCCTGTTTTACTTAAAAACTTTTATCGATTATGTAGATGTTTTTCTTTTGGATGATGTTTAATATTTTACACACACACAAATAGTCACACGAACTCATACACAGTCACACAAACACACCGAAGTAACACGCGCACGCACACACACACACACACACACACATATATATATATATATATATATATATATATAGAGAGAGAGAGAGAGAGAGAGAGAGAGAGAGAGAGAGAAGATGGATAGATAGATAGAGAGAGAGAGCGATAGATAGATAGATAGATAGATAGAGAGAGAGAGCGAGAGATAGATAGACAGAGAGCGAGCGATAGATAGATAGATAGATAGAGAGATATATAGAGAATGAGCGAGAGAGAGAGATTGATAGAGAGAGAGAGAGAGAACGAGAGATAGATAGATAGAGATAGATAGATAGAGAGAGAGAGAGAGAGTGAGAGAGAGAGAGCGAGAGATAGATAGAAAGATAGATAGATAATTGTGTATTTTGGGCAGAAATCTCTCTTTTATACAACAGCCTCTTTTATTATTTTAGGGTTTGATGGTTCCTATTGACATTCTTTTTTATGGTTTATTCTTCGATTTACATATTGAGTCTGTTTTCTTGGTTACCGTTTTGATACATATTCTTTTATTCCGAGTACTTTCGATATTAGTACAATGCCACCCTACATAATTTCATGAATTTGCAAATTTTCATGTCGTGTGGTGTTTTGTAGGTGATGGATCAGATCTTTCGGGGAATGTGTAATTATAATGAATGAATGGGTCATGAGTCGTATTAACGAGGATTAGAAAAGCTGATGAAGACCCATGACTTCCATTTTCCCACTTGGCCTTGTGCCACAATTCTGTATTGTTCAGAATAAATACCCTATTTTATACAAGTTTAATTAAAGACGACTGCAGTTAAGCTTTTTTTTCAATTGTTCTTGTGTCCGTATAAAGGATTTCCGTTCAACACTCAATAACATCAACTATGAACATGGCCCCAATGTGCTGTCCTTGTTTGGAAAAAAATACCATTACTCTAGAAATTAATATATAAGAAAATCTATATATTCAATTAAGAAACAAAAACTGCACTGGAAATACCTAATAGAATAGATGTATAGTACACTCGGACAGATTCAAAACGCACTTTATTTTCAGAATATATCCGTATCTATCTATCTATATATATATATATATATATATATATATATATATATATATATATATATATATATATGTGTGTGTGTGTGTGTGTGTGTGTGTGTGTGTGTGTGTGTGTGTGTGTGTGTGTTTCATTGAATAATTTAGAAAAGTTTTGTCTATTTATTTTCAATTATTTTCATATTCACGGAAAAGCTTTTTGGTATATGAACATATAGGAAAAGAGAAAATAACCGTGTTGATACATATTCTTTTATTCCGAGTACTTTCGATATTAGCACAATATCATCATCAGGGTGTTGCATCTTTGTAAGAAAAACATGCTGCCAAAATTCACAAACAAGAGAAGTTTTTTTTGTGGGGGGGGTATTTGAAAAAACAAATCAAAGTAATTCATAGATTTTAGAAGAATCCTGAACAGAATGGAGAACGCATTGGAAGGACGCATGAGAATTAGCAGCAGTGCACATCCACTTCCTAGAATCGAACTCTGGTCGGAGCGACATACCTACTGTACCATCGGTCCTCGTCGGCGAAGATGTAAATAGACTCGAGACAGCGCTGCTCTCACAAATTCCGTAGTGTAACTGATTCAAGTATACTTTTCCCATTAGATATTGCCCCCCCCCATCTACGTCTTCTTTCCTTAAGGCGCATCCTACAGAAAAATTAGAAGCTGGATAAAGCAAAGATATACAAACAATAGGAGTTTAAATATATATATATATATATATATATATATATATATGTATATGTGTGTGTGTGTGTGTGTGTGTGAGAGAGAGAGAAGAGAGAGAGAGGAAAAGGTATAAAGAACAAATGAACACGACACAAGAAACAGAAAAATATACAAACGAAATTAACCCTTTATGAAAAGCTGCAAAGCAAAAAAATATGTTACTGAATAGTTCTGTATATCAGAAAAACTTCAACGATATACGCCGGACAGGAAAATCAACCTACACGCCTTACACGTCTGCTACCACCGACGAATCCTCAGTATCACAAAAGAGACGAACTTAACAACACTGGTGTGCTAGAGCAAACCGATTACTGAAGCATGTGCATCCTCCTCCTCCTCCTCCTCCTCCTCCTCCTCCTCAGTCAACGTAGACTTCGATGTCTAGATCACGTAAACCGAAAGAAATGACGGTCGTATATCGAGAAAGACAACAGTCCTGATCACAGGACATTGTCCAGTGGTCGGCCTTGTACTCCATTTTAAAGGCGTTATGAAAACGGTTTCTGAAACTGACAGTTGATAGATGGCAACTGCTAGCAGACGATCGCAGCGGCTGGCACCATGCTATTTAAGGTCGAGTCATGAAGAATGAGCAAAAGTGATACCAACAGTTGGAAATCAGAAGACAACGCTGGAAGCAGAATGAGCAATCTATTCCAATTCCATCTTCTCCTGTCACATCGGCAGTAAGAACTGCCAGGTAAAAATTGGATATTTAAGACACTACAGACGAAACAAAACGAAATGAATTTGACAAAACAAGGTGGCGTCTAGCGAGAAAAAGTGATAAAGATATAGGATATATATATATATATATATATATATATATATATATTATAACATATGATTTCCAGAGATAACGTGCAGCAAGATATCGTTAACAGACAAACGTGTAACTGTAGAGATAAAGTTATATGTCCACTAAATGAAGATTACAAAAGGGAAGGAGTAAATTACAAAACCGAAGTAAAATATATAAAGTGAGATAGCAAAATATATATAGGGTCTACTGAAAGTGGATGACAAGAAGAGGTGGTATAATCACAAGTCATCATTCAAGATAGAAAGCCTTAGGAATTCTAACAGATGTGTGGGAAATAAAAGAATAAATAACAAAGATCCGATTTTAAAATGGGAAATATTAAAATATTAATTTTTCACTCCTTTTTATATATTTGATGGCGATTGTTATTATTTGACGTAACTTAGATAATGATTTAAAATTTGATATGATTCCAATGTATATATCAATTAGATATCTATATATAATGTTTTATATATCAAGAATAATATTGTGGGAAATGTGTATGAAAATATGGAAAAGCTTTTCGTGTGATGTGTTTCCTAATTTAGAATTTCATCGGAGAAAAATGTCTTAGTTTATTGTGCGTAGTGTTACCACAAATGTATGAACCCATTTCCGGTGTCGGTTTTTAATTTAATTTAGGCCAACGATTCAGTAATGAATTATGCATCGGAAAATTTTCATATTTATCCGTATCTATATTTTTAAAAATTTTTCATTAACCCTCTTTTTAAAACTTTTCTCGGTTAAATTTTAATCCCCACCTTGACTTTTTAGTCCTTCCTGTTTAGCGTCTGTTACCAATAAATATGATTTCATTTATTCACATTCGCCCAGAAATTCTCATATATTGTGTCAAATTAAATTTTTTTTTATCCCCAAGTTATTATTTGAAAATTTTTTTTGAATTTGTATATCTGATGAATTAGATTTATATTTACGATTCCAATTATAACCATGGAATGTAAATGTTTAAAACATAAGACTTCTTTATGTAACGTTTTGGAATCATATTTTAAATAAATAATTATATTTATGCTCTATTTTTTGTATCGAGCACTATTTTTTTAAAAATAATAACTAAAATACTAAGGGACTTTGGATTATTTACCTAACCAGTTCCTTCCTATTTTCTATATATTTTCACACACACACACACACACACACACACACACACACATATATATATATATATATATATATATATATATATTTGCTTTTGAATAACAGATACTAACATGAATTTTGATTTGTGACAGGGAGCATTATCCTGCATAAAATGAGCTATGGTGGGATCGATTTGTTTTTTCAAGCAAAAAGGGAGCAGACAAGACTCTAAAAATTTTTTGTACAGAGTTCATATATAAGGGTCTTTTCAACAAGAATATAAAGAAAAGAAACCAGAACATTATATTGAACGGATGAACGGATGACAGTACTTACTGATAAATTCAAAGAGCTTTCAAAGCTTCTTATTCGATTTTAGATCGCTTATCCTTTGAATTTAGCTCAACTTTTATTTCGTCGGAGAAATAAAAATTGATTTAGTAAAAAAAAATCAGGTGAAATTGAGTTTTTATAATAAACAAATATATATATATATATATATATATATATATATATATATATATATATATTTATTCCGATATTCCATCGGTTATTTTATAATGAATACGTACAATTCCAAATGATAAACCTAAATATACAGATATAGATACATAGAATCAACGGAGAGGGCATTTAAATGCATTGAGAATTTTGTTTCACAAAAGATGATATGAAATCCAGGCTATTATTTAATATATTTTAGAATTTTTGGAATTTTTAACTGAAAATATACCGTATATTAACTGTTTTAATTTAAAATTTTTACACATATTTGTTAAATTCAAACATTATGTGCACCTTCCTAAGTAATTATAAACGGTAAACGCGATACAATAAAAAAACT
>CAHIKZ030001394.1:1537500-1592500 GCA_903632075.3 Acanthosepion pharaonis
GTGTAAAAAACGCAATTAGTTACTGAATTAAGAGCTTTAAAAACATTTATTAAAGGGAAAATTTGAAGTGAACATGAAATATTTAAACAGAAGATAACGATTGGTCTCACATGGATGATCAAATTTGACGAAAACCGAAAGCCATCACAGCGATCGGAAAGCGTGAAAGGGAAACAAAGAAACAGTTTTAAAAAGTAGTCAAATGACAACTGCTAAAGAAAACCGTTTAGATGATGAGAAAATGTATTGCCAATCCAGTCGTACGTTTAGAAAATTTCCGAGATATTAAAGAGCTGATGAAAAATTATAAATTACAATGAAAAATATTTATGGAAATTAATTCTAAAATAGTTACTGAAAAAAGTTGATAGGTTAGACCAATATCCAGAAAGATTTAGATGTGTTTTTCATTGGTACGAACCTGTAAATAACAATTTATTTTTTTTTTTTGAATTTTTTTAAAATGAAAATTATGTTTTTTGGACGAATGGTTTGCTTGTTATTTATAAGATCAGAAATAAGAAAAGGATCCAGAGGGACACAGGATGGAATTTTTATTTTCTAAAATTATTCAGTAATTGATACATAAAAAAATTTAGGTTTTATTGAGATGGAAATGACATTTAATTATTTTTTTCCAGAATTCCACTGATGGAATAGGTTTTAACATTGTTTGGAGTATAGCTAATATAAAAATTTTAAATTTTCATTGTGTAAAAAGGCCATGAAACAAAATTTTTGAATTAAGATAAAAAATATATTTTTATCTAAAATAAATTACATAAATTTAAAACAAAATTACCAAAACAATATATATTCATAATAAAATTACCAACAATACATATTTATAGTAAAATAGCCAACAATACATATTTATAGAAAATTACCAACAATAAATATTTTTCTTTTGCCAACAATAAATATTTATAGTAAATTGAGAATATCAAAATTTATAGTAAAAAACCAACATCATTTATTTTATTAAAATATGAAAATCAAAAAATACATATTTATAGTAAAATTTAGAAAATATATTTTTATCTGAAAATTGTAATAATATATACATATTTAATTGAGTTCATTTAATTTCTTTTTAAGTAAGTCTTTCAAAGCTTTTGATAGGCCGAAAATTCATTTGTCTTCATGTTCCTCCAGTATTTTTCGAAAGTTATTTTTGTGTCTATTGTTACTTTTTCAGTTATTGTGAATTTTGCATGGCTTTTAAAATATATTTTTTCTAAGGAAAATTAAAAAATGGTTTTAAGTCATAATACAATCGATATATGTTCATATGTATATATAACATTTTGGCCCCGTAAGTTGGGATTGAGTTAATATCCCGTTCAATAATACAGATTTGCTTGTCAGTTCCCTGAGCATAACAATACAATACTGAAAGAAAGCGGTTCATGCATGTTTATTTGTTCTTGGAAAGCAGTCGTCATTTTTTTTTAAAAATTATATGATTTGTAAAAATTTGCAGTTTTTGGATAAAAATTCAGGACGAATGTTATAAATACATCCAATCGGATATCGTCTGATCGAACTGCGTTAACTGAGCCCCACCATTCTCTTAAATTTATTTATAATTAAAACTTGTCAAGTCGGCGGTTTATATTAGTTTTCTGATAGAAATGCCATGGAAATGTCTTATCTGATTAATGTTCTTAAGGCTTTATTCTTTTTTTTTTTGATTGTTTTCTTTTTCACACAATGATAATAAATAAATAATTTTTCCAAAGTAACCTATAAAATTTGAGTATGTTTTATGTTTTTTTTTAATTTACGGTTGATCAAACCTGAATATTTCATTGTATTCTTTGCTTTAGATTGGTTTGGTTTATTTTGTTTTTGTATATCAACTGCTGATGTTATTTATATTTCTCAATATATGAAAACGATAGAAAATGAATAGAATATGTATTTTTGCTTTTTAGATTGGTTTTGGTTTATTTTGTTTTACGGCATATCAACCTCAATGGATTATTTAATGCCGACAGATATTTATAAGATAGATTCGTATGAAAAGAATATATATATTTGCTTTAGATTAGTTTTGTTTATTTTGTTTTCGGTGTATCAACCTCATTATAAACCAAAGATTGATTATAATCATGTTGAACAATCACTATCATTTGACTGATCGAAGTCTACAATCTCAATAAGGATTTAGATTATTCATTGTCCCCAAAAAATTATCGTTTATCATTGGATATTGGCCAGAAATGTTTATCATAAGATAACTCACATGATCTTTATTTATATAATATATATATATATAATATTATATATATATATATATATATATATATATATATATATATATATATTTTGGATTTGTTTTATTTATCTCGACAATTTATTTGAAGCAACAAAAATTACAATCATATTTCAAATGATTCACTATGAATTTTTAACTGAACATTTTTATTTAACAATTAGATCATATTATTATTATTTATTATTATTATTATTATTATTATTATTATTATTTATATTATTATTATTATTATTATTATTATTGTTGTTTTGTTGTTATTTGTGCGTTTTGTTTCTGCTTTTGTAAAAATTGTAGAATGGGTCCAAACTACAGTTCTTAGGGCCTATAGGAGAATTGTCATTTAAATGATAGCAATTTAATTAGTATATTTGATGTTCCTAGTAGGACTATTTTCTGGGAAACTAATATATTGATATTTCCTCGGACACTCTTAGTAAAATTGTCCATTTCTATTCTCACGATGCCCAGAGCTTCGATTACTATTGGTACAGTCTCAGTCTTTATTCCACACATCCTGTTAATCTCAATCTCCAGGTTCTTAAAATTGGACAAATTCTGACAATAATTTTTTATGCAGGTTTTTTCTCAGATGGTTTTAAAATATTAATAAGCAACACTTCCAGAATTTCTTGTCTTTTATGATAATATTGGGTCTGTTGTTTTTTTCAATGTTAGTTTGAATTGGCAAGTTTAGATATTATTATTATTATTCTTTTATTTTTTTTTGATTTCTGGTGTTTACATTTTTTTTCTGGTTCCGGGCCCAGGGACCTAAGGTTAGAAATGGCATCATGATATTTTCCACTGACAAAAAAAAAAAAAATTACATTTATAAAGCCCTTCGTAAAGTGTGGGCTGTACTTGTCATAACATTTTTTGTATCTCTTTGAGGCATGGACTTCCAGGAATCCCTTCAATTAGTCTACTGGAATCTTTTCCAACCAGTCCTAAGGCTCCAACTAGAACAGGGATTGTTGATGTTCCCATGTGCCACATTTTCGAGATTACTATTTCAAGGTCCTTGTAATTTAACAGCTTTTTGAATATCTCCAAAGATACATTGCAGACTGCAGGGATAGCCATATCAATAAGGAGGCACCGTTTTTGTTTGTTGTCTTTAATAACAATGTCTGGGTGTTTGTTTTGATTGTACTATATTATTATTATTATTATTATTATTAGGTTCCTCATCTGTCATAATAAGATCGGGTCTTGATGCTTTAATAACATGATGTGTCTTGACTGAGAAATTTAATAATTTCCTACAACTGCTTCTGATTTGCGTTCATATCACTTCTCATTTACACTGATCACACATCTGCGTCGTACTTCTCAATCCCATTCACTTATCAATCCAGTCATGTTGTTGGTTATACTTATTCTGTGCTAACTTGGGATATTCACCGAGTATGTGGCTAACTGTTTCATCAGCTTGACCAAATATCCAGCATTTGCCTTCTCGTAATGCTTGGTCTATCCTAACATTGATGGTATTCTTTCTACTCGTCGGCTCAAATGTAAATGACTAATATTGCACCATTTTGCAAATTAATTGAAATAAAACGAATAATTCCGTTATTATTTCCTTTTTTCGTATTTTTCAAATGAAACATGAGCCAGTGCTCGTGTTAGTACTTCATATGTCCATTCCACAGATTGACAACAGATTCTCGATTGGATTTCAATCAGAAAAGTTTCCGGACCAATCTATAGTACTTTGATTTTCTTACTAGTAAGGTTTACCAGTGTTTTCGTGCAGTGTTACAATTTTCGTACGCTTCCTTGGAGTAATGTCCATCGCAGACAATGGCCGTATTACAACTAATCGGCAGTCGAGACAATAGTGTCTGGGCGTGATAAAAATCTGATGCAATCACGAATGGCGAAACTTTTTTCAAGGCCAAACAGATTTTATCGTACACCCCCAAAATAAATTCATATTACTGCACTTCAGTGCAAATGACCTAATCTGAGGAAAAATATAAATCGATTACACTCTGTTATTCCAGTGAGTCTAAAACTGGTCTTATGGTGAAAGACAGAAAACTAAAGCGATTTTTTCAATTAATTTGCAGAAGGGTATATTGTTGTTTTTTTTCCATTTCAATTTATTTCCATTTTCGCTAATATTTCGAATTGAAACCAAAAGCAAACTCAGATGTTTCATTAGAAAAAGACAATTTAAATGTCTAGAGCAAATAACGAGGAAAGATGACTTAGAAAATTTAACTCACAGAGCATTTTGAAGCCAAGAACGATAGAGAAAAACAGAGTATAACCTACCTAACGAGATTGTGTAAATGGATGGAAGAACAAGGAGTAGCATATATATCAAAATCATGAATTTTACTAAGTGATACAAAGGATATTAAGTTGTGAAGAATCATGGTTGTCCACATCCTGGCATTGAAAATGAAGGATTATTGTTTTTATTTTTGCTAAACCATTCGCCTGGAACGTAAGGTAAGCAAAAATCTCTCTTGAGAATGTAATAAAAGATTTTCTAAATAGGTGAGCATTAAGTTTAAAGTATCTTTTGCACTATGCTCAGAGATATTGTTAATGCGTATACAATTCATATTCGTATTCAATTCTAACACTCCTGCAACTACTGGCACGACAGTTTGCTTAAATGCGATATTTTGGTGATTTCTATTTCGAGGTCTTTATATTTGGGAAGTTTATCAAATTGTTTCGCTGAAATGTTTTTTGTTTGTTGTTTTTTTTTTTTTAACCAGATTGCATAATCATATTAAGATAATAGTTTTTGTTTTGAAATCCATTCTGACAATAAATATCTGGCCTATCAGCGCATCTATTGTGTCGGTGTTTATAGCAAACTTCCAGAATAAATTAACAGCGTCACCTAATAAAACATGGTTTCTTTCAACAAAAGTCCGGCTCCATAACCAATCAAAGAAGAGCGTTATACTTTGAATAGTAATGATAACACTATGAATGAAAAGGTAGTTGGTAGGCAGTGTTTATTATGAAGACAAAGAAGACATACAGTGGGTGACCATTCTCTTGAAGAGGATGGGATTAATATGTTCAGTGGAATTTAATGGGAATATATGAGTCATGGAAATGAGGGCAGAATGGCGGTGGGTATGTAACCTTGAAATGGGCGGGAAAGAGGTGGAAGAATGGAAAAAAGCACCCTTCACAAGTCGGCGTACACGAGTCAACGGGGTAAACTCGATAGTGTTGATCGGAAAGTGGGAGTTGATCTACTCTACATTGGTCTCTTCTCGTGTTCTCCCGGCAGACGAACGCTAATCAACCCTTAAAGACTTCAAACACAGACAATTTTAACACAACTATTTTTATTTCTCATGTTGACATGTACATTATCTAACTATTGAACGAGGGTCGGCTCCACATCAATGGGGAGAAATTTTGGACACAAAAGAGAACATATTCACATCGCCTGACGGGTAAGAACCAACTCCTCAAACCTATCTCTTTCACACGGTAGGTCAGCCAATCAAAATCGACTTCCCTATTATGGCTCACATCTGACCCCGACTGAAAACACTCGGAAGTCGGATCCGAGATACACTTCGCCTATAAATAATAATAAGCTAAACTATTAATTAACACTAGCCCAAACCAATCCATTTTTGGCCTAGAATGATTCTTGTAAACATAAGCATGACAGAGGGAGTCTGATTCCTCCTAGTACGGTCGAATCAACCAAACAATGTTCTAGCTTCATATGAATTTGATTTAGATGCGCAAGTTACACAAAACATTGAGATTCACTGAAGTGAAAATGTTTATCGTATGTGGAAAAAATTCGGGGTTTGAACGGGGAACTCTAAAAGCTTCATTTTTGAGATCCTGAATATAAATGGCGAATTATTTTCGTGTTGAAAACTTGAAGCCATGGCATTCGCTTCGTTGTAAACTACTAATATGAACGATCATTGCTGGAAGAATCTGGTAAACTTAGAATAGCTCGGGGTGTTTCTCTAGGAATTTCAAAGGCGTTTTACATGGTCTGAAAAACTGGTCTTATTCACAAGTCCAAATCTAGACGATTTTTTTTATTTGATATATTCTTTCTTATGAAATCCAGAATTTGTGTTAATCAGTATCATCCCATGCAAGGCAGTAAAGCCACAAGGCTTTACAGGGTGTGGGAAAAGTAGGAATGGAAACATTTATAATGAACGGGAAGAGTAAAGAATAATCAGAAGGACAGTAGATAGCGACTGACATTGTATTTAGATTTTTGCAGATTAAAGACGGCTGGAAAGCGTGGGACCAGAAGTGAGTTCCACAAACGAAAAGCACGAGAAAAGAAACTGTTTGCCTAGAATTTCCGACTAAATCTGTGATTTTAATGACATCTCGACGCCTGTTTAGTACTGCCCTTAAATTTAAAAAAAAATCTAGGTACCACAGCGACGAGCTCAATTGAACAATTAACATGAAAATATTTATAGAAAAAGACACAGAGAGGCAACTTACGGCGGTGGGAAAGTGACTGGAGCCGAACTGCTATATCAAAACCAATAATATTGCTAATTCTTCCTTGGATTTTATCAGTGAAAATGAAAATGAAAGCAGTCTTGAGTGGCCACTCTTCTAGATCTTTTCACATTAATGCTATTGCCATCCAGGCCTCGATCCTTAAGTCTTCTTTGTTACTAATAGTCATCAGCAACCTTTCCCGCTGTCACGAGGTCACGAATCGATATCTATGACAATCACACGACTATTTCTTCCAGTCACGAAATAAACCTGATCTCTGTTATCTGGGGAGATAAATGACTAGTGAAAAAGTAAAAAGTAAACTGCCCCCCACTCTTTGTACTCCTAGAAAAAATTTTTTGCCGTCCATCAGCCCGATTGATGCTGACTTCCTGGTGAGTAAATTATTGCCTCTTCTCGGTTTAATGCTTCATACTAACATGAACGTGAACGAATATATTGTACCAGTTGGTAGGTCTGGTACTAGAGAAATCGGTTAATTGTAAGCAGTTTTTTTTCCGTCTGAATCTATCTTAGACATTTATAAGTCAAGCATTGAACGTTGCTGTAGTATTTGGTCTGGTGCTTTTGGTATTTGTCTAGAAATTCTTGAAATAATACATCGAAGAATTTGCAATGTTATCGGTGCTGGCATAGTGTCTCGGCTTTAGTCACTTTCAAACTGTTATAACTTAATTTCACTGTGTCTTTTCTGTAAATATTTTTATGGTATTTGTTCGATGGACTTTCCTCTTTGGTACCTCGAATTTAAGCATAGCACTAGTTTGCAAGTTATATCTAATCATTTTACTTTTGAAATTGCTAAGTGTCAGCGTATGTTTAATTCAATTCCTTTCCTCAACGTCATTTATTTCCCTTTCAGTGACCTCCATATCACGGACTTATCGCCTTTAGTAACGTTTCTATCGTAACTAAGCTTCCTAGTAACATTTCTATAAACATTTTCCTGATAATTATTCTGAGGAACTTTTCTGCCTTGATACCACGACTTTACAAATTCAAATATATTACTAGATTGCCAGCTAGGTCTCATGATTTTAATTATGCAATTGCTAAGTGTAAGCCTTTGATTTTTCCATATCTGTCTCTGTAAAGTTCTTAGAACCTCCAAGAGAGTCAAGAAGATAAGACATAACATGTGTGCAAGGAAGAGGCTTTGGAGAAAATAGAACCAAAAGGGAAACATACTTAACATCAAGAAGTGGCAGTTGAAATTTCTGGGGTTCCTAATTAGAAAGGAGGGTTTGGAAAACCTGACACTCACAGGACAGAGGGAAAGAGGGGTCAAGGAAAGCAATGCGTTGCATACTTGATGAGTTTAATTAATGGATAGTAGAACAGGGTTGGGGATAAATAAATAAAAAAGACATATCTTAATAAGAGTTAGAAGGGACAGTAAGATGTCGAGGGCCATGATCGCCTACGTACTGAAGGGAGACAGTTCATGAAAGAAGAAAACGTGTAAGCGTACGTTTAACGTCTTTTCTTTCTACAACGTCTTCTCAGTTTATTTCCCTTTCAGAAACCTCGCATCTTAGTGGCTTTATCGCCTAGATATAGATGACATGCTTTAAATAGTTTCATTCTATCCGTTATTGATCGAAATTTTTTTTTCTTAAAACAATGTCCATAATATACCTTATTCCTAAAAGCAATTAAAAGTTTGTTTTTTTCTCTAATTAAATAATGTCTTAGTTTATTGCATTTATTTGTATTTTAGGATTCAGTGCAGATTTTCGGGAAATGGCTGTTGTGTTTTACGAAGATAATTAACATTCTCCAACGAGATGTGCATACAACTAATATAATCATTAAACGATACAAAAATTAATTTATCGAAATTCCTTAAATTAAAAATAAAATGTGATGGGGTAACAGGTGTAAAAAATTATATTTACCAAGATTATATTAAAAATACAAGTTCTTAAATAATTTCTTCGTTTTTAGTAAGTCCTGAAAATTTCAATAAAATCCGGCAATGGTTTAATTTTGGCAAGAATGTCCGAATCTCTGTGTTTTTCGCCGCAAAAAAAAGGACGTAGAATTTCCTATGCTAATGAATGGTCCGCCGTTGACGCAAGGAAATCAAAGGTTTTAACGAAAAGATCGAACTTTCTAGAGAGGATAATAAAAAAAATGTAATTTAATAAGCAAAAAATTAAGTGGTCTTTCCTCTTAATAATGCCATAAGGATTTTAACTATAAAACTATTTTTGTTAAGTTTGTGGCATTTTTTATTACATATGCACAATTTTTAGCGAGTCTTTGGTAGAACCTTTGGAGAGTTGATTTTGATTTTTGCCGAACTTCGGTATATAGACACTATTTGCATTATTCGGACAATTGTCCTCATCTTTGTCGCCATGTTTATCACAACGTTTCGGCCATTGTAAGCTCCGGCCTTCTCAGCTGGTTGGAATCTCGAACTGAACCCTTTATTTCGTTCACTGTTCTAGTTCCACGTGCCATGTCTAATGGATGTCAGTTATCTCTTGTTAATTCCCCTCTCAAAGTTCTCCACCGCCTTAACCAAGTATTGAACTCACACTCTTTGCGTCCTGTCACTGGATCTAAATAACGCCTTTATCCATTGTGTCATATGTCTTTGAGGACATCTGTTTATGAATTTCTGTATATTATACATCTAATGTCTTTTTTAACAGTGGTCATATTGCAATTTTTGCTTTTAACATGTCATGTTTTTTTACCAGACCTCATATTGCATTTTTCTGTTGTTAATATCGCTTTTCTCAGGTACTCCTTGTTTCTGGTTCCCATATTGTATTCATTTCTATGCTTGGTCGGCTCAGGAGATTTTTTGTGGCCTAGCATATTCCTTAAGTTTACGAAAAACATGGTGACAAAGATGAGGACAATAGTCCGAATAATTTAAATAGTGTACATAATACCTCATCTCAGATATATAGACAGATTCGGTATATAGATTAGTTATAACGAATTTAGTAGACGAGGCACTGAAACTGAACATTGGATATGAGTAGGTTAGACAACAGCAAGTTGCTAAATCCAATACATTAGCATAAGAACTCGAGTAATGTCCTTAAACAACTCAGGACTTTCATGAGGATGATATGCCTTGTGAAAAAATTTCGTTATATCATATATATATATATATATATATATAGTTAGTTAGTTTATGCAAACTTAGGTAATACGTATATTAGTAGACCTGAGGAGGATGATATACAGAGCTCAAAAACTTTTTTTAACAGTGTTCTGGATCATCAGACTAAACTGAAATAAATATCAAATATGGTTTATAAATAATATATATATATATATATATATATATATATATATGTGTTGTGTGTGTGTGTGTGTGTGTGTGTGTGTGTGTGTGTTGATTCATGATTATTTGACTAATTTATGCAACTTTTTTTCTCTTACTATAATAATAAAACGAAAAAAGGCTTGTCTGTGAAGTTGAAAACAATTTGGACTGATTTTAGGTGTGAATAAAGTTTGAGTATGTAATGATTTTTTCTTTCTTTCAGATTTGGTGGACATCTGGGCGATATTATTTTTACACATAATTTCCATGACTTAAATAACATGATCCAATGGAGAAACAATTATTTTTTCACCAATAACACTGATTTATTTACTGCTAACTTTGATCCACCTTAATGAAACATCCTTATATATAATCCGTCTTAATGAAACACCCAAGATGTTAATTTTCCACAATACTTCCAACAATACTTCGAATGTTAGGAAAAAAGACCACACCATCACTGGTGTTCAATAAGAAGTATTGGACACGAGAAATCTATTTCCCTTAAAAAAAAATATAGTAATATTTTGAAAATTTCAACCGGTGGTAATACTGACTGCCCGGTCAATGGAAGCCGATTCTTTTCTAATAAATAGACGACAAATATTGCCATTATGGTTATCATTTGTCTTACACAAAATAGTCCTTCTTATATAAACTTTAGTTCCTTCTCATCTCCAATGATCTTTCCTAATTCCTTTCCGTATAATATTGTCAAGTATGTTTCAAAGTCAGAAACAGTTACTGTCTAGCAAACAAGCAAGCAGAATATTATTAGAGAATAAAATAATAATAATAATAATAACAGCTTCGTTTCCATCCATTTATTATCAAGCTTTAGTGCTGTCATTACTATTAACGTTTTGCTGTCGGGTGCAGTGGAACTTTAGCAAATTAGGAGGGAATGGTCGCAATGGGATTTCCAACCAATGGAAATCGAAACGATCAATACTAGAGGGTGGCTACATGGATGGCTGGGATGGGACGGGCGAGAGTTTGAGGCCTGCGTGGATTTGTTTTCAAAGGTCCACAGAGACCAATATTAAAAACTGCACTTCAAACTGCAACATTACTTGCCAAGTCGGTAACGATTATCAGACGGATGGATGTTTATATATATATATATATATATATATATATATATATATATATAAATAAATATATATTTAAAGATCTGAAAATATATATATATATATATATATATATATATATATATATGTATTAAAAGCTATGATATACATATATATTAAAATCTGTAATATATATATATTTGTGTATAGGTATATATACATATATATATTTTAAGATTCTGAAATATATATACATATTAAGAACTTTTAATACACACAGATAACATATATATATATATATATATATTTATATATATTGTATAAATTAATATTTTTTTGAAGGTTTGCTCAATATCAGTGATAGAGCTAATTAATATGTTAATATGGATATGATTTTGTGAGCCTGGATTTACATCTTTTGCGATCAGCAAAAAAAAAAAACAACTCCTGTCTGATGATCGCAAAAGCGTGAAACCATGGGTCAGAAAATCATATCCATAGAAGTATCTATCTATCTATCTATCTATCTATATATATATATATATATATATATATATATATATAGTTGTTACTCCATATACATTTGAAACACCGGAATTCACATCCTATTACCGAAGTTAAGCAATGATGGAGCTGGTTGTAATAGAAAATTCCATGCGCACATATAGTATAAGGTAAAACATATCTCAGAATAGGGAAAACTGGATAAACAACAGAAATCCAGTCGAGTCCGTTCCATTCAATTACGCACAAATTTCTTCGGGTAGTGTATAAATCCACCTCTTCTCGCACGCCAGCTCTGCCCAGATATCATATCAGGAAATGCCTTATAGACTTGGGTAGCAATCTAGAGGAAGGAAAAATTTAAATTCAAACCAGCCTGCAGAGGGTAGGCAAAAGACACATAATTTTATTATAAGTGGTAACGGCGAACATTCAGTTAAGAGATAAAAAACTCATAAAATAAAAGCCTGTGACTAACAAATCAGAGGCATGTGGTTTCATTGCAGGGAAAGGACAATTGGCCACTTTAAATAATTCACTTGTTTAGTGAAACTTTAACGAACCGTCATCAGTCGTTTTCGACGTGATAGAGAATCTATGCATATATACTGGTACATTCATGTCTCTATCTACATTTAATTCTCTGCAGGAATAATATATATATATATATATATATATATATATATATATATATATATATATATATATATATATATTGATATAGATTGACATATGAAAAAAAATATATACGGAAAAACAAACAAAAATCTTTATATACAATTATGCATTTTTTAATTTTAATATGTCAACGTCGGACGTTTCGGTCTAATAAGCCATCTTCAGGACATATTCATAAATTATAACATTATCAATACAACATGACAATGATCGTTGACATATTAAAATTAAAACAGCATAATTGTATATCAGGATTTTTGTTTGTTTTTTCCGTATATATTTTAATTCACATATATATATATATATATATATATATATATATATATATATATATATATAAATATATAAAATGTAATTTATTTGATATAAACAGAGGTAGAAAATAATAATAAAGTTATGAATAAGAAAATATACATAAGCGCAACTAAAATCCAAACAAAAAAATATGGTACGATAACAATAAACTGTGTTTTAGACAGAGAAAATACGGAAACACTACAACTCTGCCTACTTATCAATTGAAGAATAAAATAGAAGTAATTAAGTCCCCTAAAATTAACTGGAGAATTTATATAAAAGAGTAGAATTTGTAGAGACACTAGGGATAGATATAAGCTTTGCCCGGGAGAAAAAATGCTATAATAATTTTGAGCAATGAAAGCAGAATACTTATACTTAATAATAAAAAAAAAAAACAGGCTTAATAAGAAAATGTAGGCATAACGTAAAATAACTATTGTGCCACCTACCACCGGACGTAGTTTACTGGGGAATCCCCATCCCCACTAAACACGTCCCTACAAGTACAACAATTCGTACTTTATCCCACCAACGTTTTTATTTCTTTGCCTATATTTCTGTTTTCCACGGTGTAGGGTTGGTTATACACGTGATGTTTTAGGGCGATTTACGGATTATATAAAGCCCGCCTAGTCCTTTGATTTCCGTTCAAATCGTCGAAAAATCGTGTGAAAATGAAGTCACGACTAGAAACATCCTTTCGTAGGATTTGACGTTGTTAAGCCTTTTTTTTTTTTGTCGGTCGAGACAATTTAGTCTGCAGGCTAATAACAAGGTAACTTCGCTTTCAGGCCTTTTTCTCTTGGTTTTTCTTTTCTGTTTTAGTCGAGACAGTATCTGTTATCCTTGGCTTCCACCAAGAGTTAGTGTTTTCATTAGATTTTTTCATACTGACATACATACATACATATATATATATATATATATATATATATATATATATATATATATATATATTAAGCGTTTCACTCCAAGCAATGCAGGAAGCCACTAGCACGCAAGGGGTTACAGAGGAGTGATAGAGGAAAGGATGAAGAGAAGATTAAGGGATAGATCAAGGTATCTCGAGACATCGATTGACATTACACTTGAATAGTTGAAGATTATAGCTATCATGGAAACACGAAAAGGGTTAGGTATTTCCACAGGAGAGAAGCTACTGGAGTAGAAGAGACGGCTACATTTAACAGTTTCAACAGTGAAAAGGTGAGAGCGGGATGCCAGCCTCGTGGGACGCTTGAATTTATGAAGTCTGGGAACCAGTGAAAGCAGCTCCTCGGAGCAGTTACCGTGAAAGTATTTGTAAAAAAAGACAGGAGGAGGCGACGGCACGTCTGTGGGAGAGCGACTGTAGACGAGATGCCAGATCCGTCTCTGGATCTTATCAAGAACCTTAAGACAAACATAAGGGGCTCCAGACCATATATGGCAGCAATACTCCATGCAAAGGCGAATGGTTGATTGGTAGATTTGAAGGATCGACTCCGGTGAGAAAAACTTCCTGGCGCGGCACAGGGAGCCAACTTTCCTTGCGGTCGACGAAGCAATTGACTCAATGTATTTGTTCCATCTCAGGTCAGCAGTCAATGTGAGACCGAGCAGTCGCAAAGAGGACAGAAATTCTAATGGGGTGGGGGCAGGGATGATTCTCTGTGGTGAGTAATAGAGAGCAGTTTTGTTTTTGAGGCATTAAAGTTAATCATCCAATTCATGCCCCAGTCCACAACCGATTGGAGGTCCTTTTCGAGACAAAAACTAGCCTCCATCAGGTTTTCTAGCACTCTTCGGCAAAATCAATGCCAAAGTGGTTAACCATCCCACACACCACGATCTGCTCTCTGACATGCAATATGGTTTCACCTTTGTCCTGTCTTCAACTGATGTGCTCATGGTCATAACTGAATATGTATACCAAACTCTTGTTAATAACGGCGAAACTCGAGCTGTTGCTCTCGATATATCGAATGCCTTTGACAGGGTTTGGAATGCTCGCCTTCCACATAAGCTTCAGGAATACGGTATTACGGAACGATCATTGGACTTAATCCAGTCATTCCTGTCTAACCTTGAAATGAATGTTGTCCTGAACGGCTTCTCTTCAGTTCCTTCCATACTGTTATGGTGTTGATTTGGGGTTAGTAGAGACAAACGTCAAATAACACGCAACAATAAAAAGGTTTTTAATAGGTTGGTAAAAAGGTACAGAAATCGTCTGAGTAGTCAGTAACTAGCTCAGCTAAGAAATTCTCTGTCTATCTATCTTCCCCATGTCAACTGACATGCCACTATTTAAAATCTTTGTTCACAGACGCAGACAAGTTCATCATCAAGAGGGGTGGTAGGTTTCCGACACAACACATACGAACGCTGGTGTTCCTCAAGGCTTTATCCTTAGTCAAAAAGTGTTTCTAATCTTCATCAATGATCTTTCGGAAGACATCAGTTCTCAAGTAGGCATATACGCAAATGACACTACCATTTACTCCTGGCTCAATAGTAAATCCGGCATTGCTGATAATATTAACCGTGTCGTTTCTTTCGAAAATGACCTCCAGTCACTGGTTGATTGGTGCAGGTAATCGCTTGTGAATTTTAATGCATCTAAAACGAAGCTGCTGCCATTTACTCGCCATAGAGAAACTTCCCTGACTCCTATCAGCATGGTTTATGCTCAACTCTACGAGAGCGCCTCGCTGCGCCTTCTTGCTCTCACGTTCTCAACTATCCTGAGGTGGAAAAATACATTGAATCAATAGCTGCATCTATCGCAAGGAAAGTTGTTTCGCTCTGTCGCGCCATGAGGTTTTTCTCTTCGGAGTCCATCTTTGACATCTATAAATCTACCATTGCTATATATGGTTTGATGTCCCCGCTATTCATTTCTCTGTTCTCGACGGCATCCAAAGACGGATATGCAATGTGATCCGTTTTGACTTAGGGTCTCGGCTCCAGTCTCTTTCTCACCGTTGTAATGTGGCTTCCCTCTGTCTTTTCCCCTTATATTTACATGGCATCTGCTCTAGCGAGCTATTTTCATTGCTGCCCCGACTGCATGAGTTTAAGCGGGCTACGACGTTGGTATGTAGGCTCCAGCCTTTTACTGCCGAAACAGTTAAATGTAACCGCCTCTTCTACTCCAACAGCAACTTCTCTCACGGTTCCTGAGAGTGAAACTCGCTTCCTTCTGAACTGCTTCACTGGTAACTATAATCTTTAAAAAATTTAAGTGTAATGTCAATCGATATCTGCTATTGCCTTGATCCTCGTACTTCTTTTTATCCTTTCATCAACCACCCACCTGTAACTAGTCTTTTCTACACACTCTGTAGCCCCTTGTGTACGAGAACGATGAAAATAGAGAACTTTGTCGATAATGGGATATGATAAAAAAAAAATCCAAAAATCTGTTTTACATATCCAAACCACAGCTCATATCTAATTGTTGTTGTTGTTTTTTTTTTTGCTTAAACCTTTTTTATGCTAACAAAAAAGGCTGCATTTATATTAAATTATAAGCAAATGCAAATCAGTAATAAAGATGATTTAAAAAAATGAAAAAATATAAAATGGCCGTCAATGATTATTTATTATTAAGCATTACAACCTAATAATTACTAATGACAAGGTATAGCATATAATGATGACATTATAATTAAACAATGTTTTTTTATTGATTTTTGATCACATTGGATTGGTTTGTTTGGTTTGTTTTGTTTTACGGCATATCAACACCTCAATAGGTCATCTGATGTCGACACCTTTTTTTTTTCCTGGTAATATTTTGGTTTTGTCAAATATCTATTTCTGTTGATATTTTTCCTCAAAATTGTATAGACGGTAATATTTTTTCAAAAACTGAAATAGCTGGTAATATTTTTTCAAAAACGTATTGCTGATAATATTTTTTTTTCTTCAGAAATTTATTTCTGGTAATAATTTTTTATAAAGTATTTCTGGTATTAAGACCTATTTTTACACGTTTATAATTCTTTTTACCTCAGTTTGGGGGTCCACTATTTACCTATAGCTGGGACCCTAACAGGTGCTACCACCCCGGGGTCAGGGTGGACCTGGGAACCCAAGCAATGAAGAGGAGGTTCCACGCTCCTCAAAGCCTCCTGGTCAGAAACCTTGCTGATGGACGTAGTTTATCGTCTTACCCTGGTCGCAGATGGAGTTTATCATCTTACCCAGGATGGTTCACATTGGAGATTGCGCGTTTGACGGTGTTAAAAAAACAAAAAAAAACAGCACAAAATTGATACATTCGCATCCCTAATTCCCTGCTTCGATTGAAATGCTTCAAATATCTCTCTCTCTCATTCTATATATATATATATATATATATATATATATATATATATATATATATATATATAAAGATATATAGTCTTAAGATGTGCTATATTTATGAGATAAAGTGCCCAATATCAGAGATAGAGCGTGTGTAATATAAAAGAATTATTGAAGTCAACACTTAGAGGCGACGATTGCATCTGGCATGAAACAGACTGTCGCCTATAAGTGATGACTTCTATGTTCACTTATATATATATATATATATATATATATATATATATATATATATATATGTGTGTGTGTGTGTGTGTGTGTGTGTGTGTGTGTGTGTGTGTGTTTGTGTGTGATTAAAATTAATTGGATGAGTACTTGCTGCCGATTGATCTAAGTTACGCGGGATGAGGCGTCATATTCTGCGATGGTGCGGATTCGGTTTCGAATGCTGCAGAATGGCGTATATGCCTTATTAAGTCTTCTGAAATGGGTAGAATCGCAGACATAACAGATATTGTCTGAAAACTGGACGTTCTACACACATAAGTTTAATCTAATTATATATACCGGATATAAAAGCAAAATTGTCAAAATCGTATAAAAGCATAATTGTCTATCCCCCGAAATGTTTAATATCTAAAAACCACTAAACTGAGTTTTTTTTTTTTCAGGTTTTCATATAAGACGTTTAGCCATCAAGTCAAATTCAATTCAAGAAACACAAAGAGAACAGTGAATAAGTTAAAAAATTGAAAACAGTAAAGAGGAAAACTGTGTCAGGAGGTCACAACAGGAAGAGGGATCATCATTTCAAATTACACCTAAAGAGATCAATATGAAAAAATCCAGCTCTATCCATAAAACATTTGGCACGTGAGAGAAGTTTCAGCTTAAAATGAAATCGTACGTGAAATGTGTGAGGCAACTTGTTACTCCCGGACAGAAATTTAGAAAGTTAGAGGGGGCAAAGATCATCTTCAATAAATTAGAAAATGATTCTGGAATAATAATAATAATAATAATAATAATATATATATATATATATATATATATATATATATATATATATATATATATTTTTCATTTCAATCCTTAATGAGCTATGATTAATTAATCATTTTTGTTTATGATTGATTTCGTCACGATTCTTCTGTTAAACATGAAGAATAAGTAGATTCTAACAGTTTTATAAACAAAACCTCGGAGAATTCCACTAAGATATATTTAATCATTTCTAAGATACAACGGTTCATATCTTATCATATAACAAACTGAACATTTTGTTTTTACACTATTTGGACAATTTCTCTGTAATAAATATATATATATATATATATATATATATATATATATATATATATATATATATATGCGCGTAGATGAAGCTTTAGATAAGACTTTAAGAAGCGCGGGGCTGTTTTGTTGGACATTTTTGTACTATTATAGGTGTACCCCAGAGCTCTCTATCTAGGATGTTCTTAATTTTCATCAATTAACTTCCTGGCGGCTTCCTTTCTCAGCTTGATATCTATGTTGATTACTTTTTGTTCTGTTTTCTTAGTAAAACTTATCAGTTCGATAAATTCAACTGACAGTTGTTCTTAGAAATAACCGACAATCTACTGACATCAAGTTTGGGGGAGAAATATGCCACGAATTATCGCATTGTAGTGGTCGAAACTTCGTATCTCCTACTCTCGCTCGTCTCGTCGCTAGGCGAAGGTATCACTCTTGATGGAAGCGATTAGTGTCACTTTGATCTGATTAAAAGGCGAACAGTTGGGGTCCATCGCTAATGCCTGCCTATTCGTATCTAACCTACGGTTGAAATCAGCTATGGCTTTATAATAAGTCAGTGGCCCCATAATTGTGAGAAGAGCCACTAATCACTTATTGAGGAAGGGTGGAATAATGTATAGCAGATCAGAATGAGGAACGGTAGAACCGAGGTCTGTGTTTTAATTCCAGTCGAGTTTATTGGCGGTAAAATATATGAATTCATCTTTTTTTCCCCATATCTATCGCTAAATATCAGTACAGACCGGGTTCTATAGCCTTGATTGTCGACTCGTCTAGGAAATGAAAAACCCTCTACTGAAACCAGCCTGGAGAGGGTTGGACTTTGACACGCTTTTTTTCCCCTAAGATACATCACTGCTACTGCAGCTGCAGTGCATTGGATGCCCCTAAAATTCTAATGGGTTACAGAACTCGTGATCGTGATTTTTGTACAAATTCCGGAAGTGGGCGCACAGAGCCGACAAAATTATGGTCTGTTTTTTTTTTCATATGATCTATGGATGTCGAAGTGAGCACATCCACTTGAGTTGAACTTCCGGCAGGTTATGTGTTGTAATGGAATACCCCACACTCCCTATCGCTTACGTGGACTGACTATATCAGTAGCTATATATAGTGAGCGCAGGATATATCTGGGGGCTTGATTTAGCTCTTAGTTTCGTCTCCAGTTGTGCTAGTCGAACTCTCTGCCTTCGGGCAGAGTAGAATCGAGACGAGACAGTGCTGAAGGGCAGAGTCTCGTCTGGGGAGGTAGACAGCTACCCGAGTCCGTGTATACAGGGTCTACGTGGAATATTTGCCGGAGCTTACGGGCTCGGACACTCCACGTTAAATTCGACCTTGTGCCACATCTGACCGCGTTGGGCGGTTGGCAAATATCTTTGCTTCGGCAATTAGTTGGAAATTCGTCTCCGGTTGAACTGGTTGAACTGTCTGCCTTCGGGCAGAGAGGAACCAGAACGGGGATCTAAGTAGGTCTTCTCTCAACAGCCCATTGTGGAAGGGGACACAACTCCTGGTGCTTATATTACCACATACAACCAATTCGGAGGCTTTTTATCGAGCTGACACGATTCCCTGTCACAAGAAGATAGAATATGTTTATTTAGCATTGTTGTTTTAAATAAGAACATTGGAACGAAGAAATACAACGTAATTTTGTATTATGATATTCATAAAAAAATTGAAAGGGATATTGATACATATAAGCTCAACATCTAACCGGGTTGCAATGATTAGGAAATCTTGCTATCATAATATATCTATTGAATAATATGCAGTGTGTTACAAAAGTCAGTATTTTTAAAAGGAATTGGAATTATGAAAAACATGTTTAAATATGAAATGATTCATTTTTCTGAATATTTTTCCAACTTCCAAATAGTTTTGGCTGTTGGTGCTTTTCTGAAGAAATTTCCCTTTAAATTTCTTTCTGATTTCTTTAAATTTCTTGGCTTTTATTCCCCATGTTCCTGCAAACTCTGGTTCTTCTATACTTGTCCTCAGTTAAAAAGCGTCTGAAAAAGAAAAACAAAAAACTGCCTCGCCACCAAATCGCCATAAACCAAATAATATTTTGTAAAAAAAGGCAAACTAAAAACCACGAATGGTGCAAATCTTTATGACTGTATTACGTTTTTCAAGAAATCGTCGTGTTTCACTGAAATCGATAATAAATTTTGAGAAGCGAAATTTGTACACACACAGACATACGCAAACGCATATATTAGGTGATTTTCAAAAATATTATTATTATTATATTAGGTTGGTGCAAAAATAATGACGTAATAATGTCGTTTTTTAACGTATTTTTAACCTTAAAAACGACATTATTACGTAGAAGAGTCAAAAGAGAGCTTTAGTCTGAGAGCTAAGTCTGTAACGACACCCATTGGACTACGCCATTGACCTACACGCGTACCAGTCAATTCCTGCTACCGTTTTTTAACGTATTTTTAACCTTAAAAACGACATTATTACGTCATTATTTTTGCACCAACATAATATATACATGTAATAATAATAGCTGGTCACTCGTGATCGAGGATACTCGTCCATTAGGGCGGCAAGCCAGTCCTTATTGCAGACGCTTGCTCAGACACCTTTGTGTTTGTTCAAAACCCACAGAGCCAACCTATGGTTTACACTGCATCTATGTTGAGCAGACCTTAGTTACAGTTTCTGGGAGAGAGCCTGATCAATAGTCTGAACAACGCCGGAAAACGGAAGACCTAGGTTACGGTAAATTTCACTCACAAGGCTTTTTCAACCCGTAGTTTGGTTTTCAAAGTTGCTGAATGCGGGAATCTTCCCCCTCCAGATCGATAACGTCAGAAATATTCCTAACTGACAAATCAGTCGTGGTGAAATCCAACCGTTGTCAGAAAGCAAACGTTCTAACCACTTCTCTACGCGCCTATATATATATATATATATATATATATATATATATATAGAGAGAGAGAGAGAGAGAGAGAGAGAAAGAGAGAGAGAGAGTAGGAGAGGGAGAGAGAGACCTGATGATTGCGTTTACCTTGAAACAATCTGCAGCCTTTGAGTGTTGACTTGAATGATCTCTTTTATATTTACATACTTTTATCTCTATCTATAAAAGGCAAGATATATATGTGTGTGTGTGTGTGTCTGTAACGAATGCACGGCCATAATTTTCGACAGATTTGCACCCAAATTTACTTGCACATGCTCCAAGTTAGTGGGAAGGCCAAGACCGACTTTGCATTTACCAACTCCCTTCGATAGTGGAAATAATCGATTTTTTGATGCTTCTACGGCAGTTTTCATGTAGTTTGCGGACATTTTTTACTGACCAGAGAGAGAGAGAGAGAGAGCCAATAGCTGGCTGCACGAATAGGCAGGAAGATTCCATTGGCCAGCGTGAGAGCCAACAGCTGACTAACACGAATGTTAACTAGCATGCTAGCATGCAAAAAGAAATCGATAGCTGCATTCGTCACAAGTGGGAAAAATTTAAATCTGCATGGCACTTTACTCCAATTGGCTCATTTGCTTGCTTGAACTCAACGTTGATTCTGATTCCGCAGAACTGGGTTGGGTGTGAAAAAGTATTTGTTGCTAACATTCTATTTTCATTCGGTTTTTCCAGTTACGAGGCCTTTTTTAATGCTGATCGTTTTGTGTTCATTTTGTTTAGTTCTTTTTTTCGTAACAGATTTAATGTTTAGTATAGAGCTTCGAAAAAATTCGCAGTGTGAGGCAAGAAGTAAGTCATGTGGCAACATCAGCACGGCAAAGGGCACTACTTTAAAGGCAAGGAAAGGCAAAAATATTTTATGTCAAGTGATAGCGATTGCTGTATGAGTCGTACTGTTTTTGAATCAAGCACAGGCAACGCCGGGCCACGCTGCTAGTATTTACATATATTTACATGATATTAAGCACTTTATCCCATAAATATAGCATGCCTTAAACTACATTTCATATATATATATATATATATATATATATATATATATATATATATATATATATCGCAAAAACTTGTATTTCGTAAAAATGAGAATGTGGAGAGTCGGGTTTGAATTCAGTCAGGGTTTGAATCCAGTCGGGTTCCTTACATTTTTACTTAAATAGATACCTTGGAAAAGATATGAACCCATCACATACTTCGAGCTATTGCAAAAAAAGTAAGACATTAGCCTTGAAAAGTCGTTGTTCTCGAAAGATATATTAAGAAAAGGTAATATCAACTCACAAAAAAAAAAATCCTATAATTCAAAATAGGTTTTGGTTCCAAGTTATATCTATCTATCTATCTATATATATATATATATATATATATATATATATATATAAATGTGTGTGTGTGTGTGTGTGTGTGTATATGTATATATATATATATATATATATATATATATATATATATATATATATATATTGAAATGGGAAAATTTCCGATAATTATTTTAAGACATTTTTATTTTATAGATTTTTTTATAATAAATAATTAATAAATGCTTTTTTATTTTAAATAGTATTTATGAACATTTACTGGCCTGAAAATTTCTCGGACATTCAGGCCGGTAAACGTTGTTTAATACTGTCTATTATAAACAGAGCATTTACTTAAATATCTGTATCTATAAAAAGAACGTATGAAATAAAATGTCTTCATTATATAAAATATATATATATATATATATATATATATATATATATATATATATATATATATTGATTGTAAAAGGCAATTAGCTATGCTATACACACAGTGCACAATAAAAAATAGATAATATACAAAACAGAGTCAATAATAAAATGTAAGTAAAAAACACTCATTTCCAATACTACTTGCCGTGACTAAATGTTTAATGTAGATATTTCGATTTCAATATTGTTGTCTTACCGCTTGAACTTTGCGAAGCATGATACCCAGTTCCTTATTTAGATTTCCTTTCCGTGCTTTGCGGTATTTAATAATAGACATGTTTATTTTAGTTATTGATATAATGGAATATGCATACACCTGTGTTCCCCCTCACTGGAGTGTGATTGGCTGGTGTCCGTCATAAATATCGACGGACGTGTAGAAGAGTCAAAAGAGAGCTTTAGTCTGAGAGCTAAGTCTGTAACGACACCCATTGGACTACGCCATTGACCTACACGCGTACCAGTCAATTCCTGCTACCGTATTCTACTTGGTTATAGTATCCAAAACCACTTAGTTACTTCGTTCAAATATATCCCTTTCCGGGACATATTAGTTATATTTATACTTATACAGAAATTAGTACAAGCAACAACTAACCAATACTAAATAAAGCACTAGACAATATATCCGTAGAAGTGGAGACGAGAAGAAGATAGTTCATTTGGAAATTTACTGAAGGCTACCAACAGCCTGATGTCTGAATATAAATAATTAGCACTCTTTTTCCTTGTATTTCAGATAGAAACTCTGGTTCTATTCTCATCACTATTATTACAATTTATTTATATGACGCACTGTCAAATATTATTAATCAATAATAATAATAATAATAATAAAACAATTTTTTAAATGAAGTTTCAGATGGTTATAGAAATAGAATTAAAGCCGAATACACCGACTGAAGTTGCAAAATACTTAAAAAAAAAAAAAAGAAAGCAAAAACAAAAGAAAATGCAATCGACCAGATACAGAAATGTGGCACCATTTAACGAGGCAGAAAAAGAAAAGAAAGAAAAGAAGGCAGAAAGAGAGGCGAGACGAATCGTGGGTGATAAGCAGAACACACACACGGCTAAGAGACAATGGATAAGGGATATTTTGATAAGTAACAAATGGTGAAAGGGTGTCATTACAATGACAGGGAAATTCTGAGTAAAAAGAAAGGGAAAGAAAGAAAGAATCAGATATGTTTTGGCGACGGCTGTGTTATCTAAGGATATGAAAAAACAAACTATTGGTACGGGAAGGCATCTTATTATCAACTACAGACCGGTTGGCCAAAGAAAAATTCAAATGAAAATGTTATTTCGATAATTGACGAAAACAGGCAACTAAAAGGACTTTGGACAGATATGAAAAAATTAAAAGCCACCCACGAGTGTCCGCTGACTGATTTTTTTCGACGAAACATCTTTGGCCTGCGATAATAAAATTATGTTATCAGAAATATGTACCGAAGGAAAATGAATGGGAATTTAGAAATGTTTCTTTCTTGAGGACGCGACGTTGGAGATGTTAAGAAGACCACCCATTCGGATAATTAGCGATAAAATACCTGACAAAAACCACGTGTAGAACAAGAGTTATGACCGCCATTGTTCATATTGTCCCGTTTGCGAAAAAGAGAAATGATAACGGCGATTAAGAGGAAGAAAAAGAAAAGAAGGGATATTTTTTTTTCGCCCGACAAGATATCATTTTTTCCCTGAAACAAAGCCACGAAGGATTCGTCCACACCCGACAAAGACATCATTGGTCGAGTGGTGATCACGTGACGCACGAAGGAGGCTGTCGCCGCCCCATCCAGAGTATAGGTATGAGAAGCTGCTACGAAGAAGTGGGGAGGGAAGTTCACGCCCCTCTGAAGTATGGTGAGAAGGTGGGAGTAAGGGAAAGGTTCCCAAAAATGGAAAAAAGTGGAAAATTCCTAACCAGAGAGGTGGATATGTATTTAGAATTATCGAGGAAACCCCGACGCCGACAGACCCACCCCGGTTTTGGTCGGCGTCCATATAAGCGAAGCCACAACGAGCAGAGATCAGTTCCAGTAAGTTCCAGTGAGTTCAGTTCCAGAAAAGTTCCCAGAGTCAGTCTCCAGTTGAAGCCGCCTCGCAGATAGCTGACCAAGATTCATGCAAATTCCGGACTCCTCTTCAACCCAAGAACAATTATTTTGAAGAGCGACTTAGATCCAGACCACCGAAATAAGTTTTTTTTTTCGACTTTCGTCCAAAGACACACCGAAAAACCAATTTCTTAGAAAGCAAACAACTTGAAGCGTTAAAACTCGCCTAACGGAAAACGACGTGTCACAATCCATAGAACGGGTCGGGAGATAGATGCAGTCCTATGTATCGAACAACTAGACATAAAAAGTTTGTTACCTTTTTCTTTGATACTTTGAACTTTTTTGAGTTTTCATTTTATTTTCTTTTTTATGCATATTTGTGTGGTATCACCCCCGTTGAATTCGGTTTGCATTACGGCCCCAACCACTGATTGATCTCGTCTGCCTAAGATCAATTCACAACGTGGGTAGGCAGACTGGAGATCTATGCAGTTACCTTGGTAACCAGGCGTTGGAAGCGAGTTGGGAACGACGAGGCTGATATCAAATCTAACCAGATTCCCACCCGAATCACCAAAAGGTTAGAACCACACATTTGGGTGCCGCGACCGATACCAAGCGAGTTGGTCGTCACAGGACGAGACAACACGACTGACGCGACAGGCGGACGTCACGTTTGGAGCAGCGACACCCGAACGGAGCAGCGAGGAGCGAACAGCTGGCGCCGCGGCGAGGACGTCACAATTGGTGCTGTTTAGGGGCGTCACATTTGGTGCCGTGGTAGACCAGGATAGAACGTCACAGTTGGCGCTGCGACCAGGGGACGACGTCACAGAAACGATGGCAAGATAAACCGCTTCACGGTCAATATTCTATCCGTACAAACAAGCTGATGTAGACAAATCCCGTACCCATCAGTGGCTACATAGTGCAGGGTTGAAAGCTGAAACTGAAGGTTTTATCCTTGCTGCACATACCCAGTCAAGCACACATACTAAAATATTGTGTTAGCCCAAAATGCAGATTCTCTTATAAATATCGAGAAATAATTGATCATCTTGAATCAGGCTGCAAGGTATTTGCACCGACTGAATATAAAACCCGGCATGACAGAGTGGGCCAATATCTGCACTGGAAAATCTGCAACTTCTACGGGAAAGAAACTGAAAGAAATTGCTAATTGAAGAGATTCCTAGAAGCCCATGCCTTAAGGGAATACAAAAATTGTTCTCACGAGTACAGCCCACACTTTACGAAGGGTTTTATCTATGTAAAATATGCGTGTTGTTTTGGGTTTTTTTGGGGAGAAAAAATGGTTATTTTTTTTTTAATTGTTCAATGAAAAATGTCATGGTGACATTTTGAATTGATTTTTCTGGTGGGGCCTAGAAAAAAATAAAATTTCACCAAAAACCAACGTCAAATTATTATGGAGATTATCTATTTTTTTTTTTTTTTTTTTGCATTTCACCCCAAGCATGGCGGGAATTCCACTAGTACACAAGGTGTTAGAGTTAAAATAAGAGTAAAGTGGGGTCTTTAGGGAAAGGATAAAGAGAAGTCGGGGATCATGATCAAGGCTACAGAAGATGTTGATTGATATTACATTTGAACATTTGAAGGTTATAGCTATCAGTGCGATAGAAGACGCTGTTTGCATTAATATATAATTTACATTTAACTGTTTCGACACTGAATTTTATCAAGGGACCGAGAGGCCTTGAAGTAACACGATTTTTTTTTTACTCAGTTGAGGTATAAGTGAAAGTAGCTCGTCAACGCAGTTGCCATGAAAATATTTGTAGAAAAGACAGAGGGAAGCCACATCACGTCCGTGAGAAAGTGACTGTAGACGAGATGCCAGATTAGGACCTTTCACAAAATTTATATTTTACCGGTTTTCATGTCTAATGTTATATATATTCTTTTTATCTCAGATTACCCTAAAGGAAAAAAAAAATATAGTTCAGGTATTTTTGCATCCTAGGGTAATATGTGTCTCTTTATACTGAACTCCTTTCGACAATCGTTGCTGAAACTCCCGCTTTAATCAATTTTGCGAGATTTGTTTGTTCTTTTTTCTTATAATTTTCGAATATTTTGTGATGATAAATGTGCATTAAGCGTGTTTACTACATTATTATTATTATTATTATTATTATCATTATTATTACTATTTGCTTTTTCAGGAATTCCTGTTAAACTGTTTTCCAAAACGGGTTTTTCTTTTTCCTATAATTGCTTCGATATCTGTTTTTTTTTCAATTTATTTGTTTTCTTTCATGTTTTCTTATTCGTGTTCCATTTTGGATTTATTTATTTATTTCAATTTTTTTTTCTTTCTTGTTTGTTTCCCGCTTCATTTTTTATCTCCCGCGTTTTATTTTCTTTGTTTCTCTTGCCCTTTCTTTTTTTTCTTTCGTTCATTCTTGATTTCCTTTTAGCTTGCTGTTCTTTCCTTTCATGCGTTAAGTTTACGTTTTTGATTTTTGTCCATCTTTTCTTTTCTTCTTTATTTTCATTTTTCCTGCTTAATTTTTTATTTATTTCCGTTCTTTGTTTTAATTTCATTTTTTTTTTCTTTTTGGTCTTTAATATCTTTCATTCTTCATTTTTTTCCCATTATTTTTACCGTTGCTATATTTATTTATTTCCATATGGGTTTCCCTTAAATTTACTGTTGTAATTCTAATTCTTTCTATCTATTTGTTGTTGCTATTTTTCTTTCTTTCTTTTCATTATCTTTAGGGTTGCAATTTTGATTCTTTCTTTCTGTTGTTCTTTCTTTAATTCATTAATCCTTTTCTTTATCTTTGTTCTGGATTTTCTTATTTCTGTCATTCTTTGCATTACCTTGGCTGTTGCAATTTTTTACTTTCTTTCTGTCTTTCTTATTTTATTTTATTTAACTTTGCTGTTACATTTTCTTTCTTTTTTTCTATATTTTCATTTGCTATTTTTCATTTTTTTCTCATTATTTTTCTGTTGCTATATTTCTTTCTTTATTCTTTTTAGGTTTGCTAATTTTTTTTCATTTTTTCCTTTCATTATTGCATCGATTGTTTTTCTTTCTTTTTATTATCTTTGTTATTTTTCATTCTTTCCTTACATTATTGATTCTGTCTCTTTTACTTTCCTTTCATTATGTTCAGTATTTTTAATTCTATCCTTCCATTATCGTTTATGCTTTCTTTTTCTTTTTCCTTTACTTCATTCTCTTTACTATTTTTTGATTCTTATTTTTCATTATTTTTGATGCTGCTGTTTTTCTCTTTCTTTTCTTTCTTTATTTTTCTATTCTTTCCTTTCATTATTATTTCTCTTGTTATTTTTCTTTGCATTAACTTTAATGTATAATGTTTCTTTCTTTTTTCATTATTTTTTCAGTCTCTATTTTCTTATTACTTTTCATTATCATTGAACATGTTTATTTATTTCTGTTTTTTTTTTTAATCCTGTCTGTTGATATTTTATTTCTTTCATTTTATCTTTGCGAATTTTCATTCTTTCCTGTCATTTTTTTTTGCTGTTGCTATTTTTCTTAATTTCTTTCTTACTTTTTATTATTTTTAAAGTTGGCTGTTTTTCTTTTACTTTCTTTCTTTCTTTATTTATTCGTTGTTTATTTTATTTTTTGTGTTAATATTTTTTATTTCTTTCTTTTCCTTATTTTGAGGCTGCTATTTTTCTTTATTTATTCATACGTATTTCAAGTATTGCGAGGATTAGTAGCTTTATTATTATTATTATTATTATTTCCATTTTTTTAATTTTTTTTCAGTCTCTATTTTCCTCGGGCCCCTCTTCAATTTTCAAAATTACAATTTTTTTTTTAGTTTTTAATATTTACATTTCTTCATCTCTCACACTTTTTTTAATTTTTATTTCATCTAAACAAACCTTTCCGTTCAAACATTCGCCGACTTCTTTCCAACGCATTTTTGTCCTTTCGTTTTTAACTTTCTCTTATAACAACAATATCGTGTTTCCCCAATCGCTCCAGCAGTTTTAGTCGCTTTGATACCTTGAAACCCTTTTTTTTCTCTCTCGATTCCTCCTCTCAAGCACGGTATTCCTTCGACAATATGAAAAATTTTGTAAATTGCCAGGAGCTCTTGAAGTGTTTCAATGCTGCTACAACTAGAAAAAACGGCCAAAAAAAATTCACCAGTAATGTAAAATAAAAAAAAAAAAAAAAATTAAACAAAAAACAAAATAATCTAATCCCGTCCCGCTAGAAAAAAAATGTATATATATAAAAATAAAATTAAAACAGAAAAATAACAAGTGAATTTCCGAGAAAATCAAAAAGCGCGCTCTTTTTACCGCTGTCAATAATGTTACGTTACGATGACATTTCACTTTTAAACGACCACGCATGCGCAAGAGAATGTGCAATAATTCCTATAGAATCCCATTCGGATAAACGTTGGGTTTGGACTGTGGGTGTAAGACTGCCGAGGTTTTGAAATAACGTCCATTTAGCGAACGTTTTGACATACAAGCTGTTAAGAAAAATGTCAATCCCAGAAACATGAATGAAGACATGAAATATTTGCTATTCAGAGGGAAATAAGTAAGAACAATAAACAAAAGCACTTATCCGAAGAGGGAGCAATCAGAAAACTGTTACCAAAATTTACGTACATATATATTAAAGCAGCTAAATTTTATAAAATGTCTACTTTTGGGACGATTAAACTCACGCAATATAAAGACTAAAAGCAATATCTTATTTCTGGGAGGAAGTTAGATAGACCATGAATATGCATGCCCTGAAAGGACACGGCTCATGAAAGAAAATATGCTTAATAGAAAGCTCGTTAAAAGCGCATTTAAAATGTAAAAGAAATGTCGATTTTGTTTGACATCGGAAAACATTGTCAAAAATGACGTGTGCTCTTGGCTAACCTGCATATTGTAAGTATGATGAATGAAAACAGATATTATCAAATCATTGTCAATCTCTCGCGTTGAAAAAGTAATAATGTTCGTCATTTAAACGCACCAAAAAATAACGATTAACATTGCGTTTAAATTTTCGAAGATCCTTTATGAATTTAAAACTAGAAGCCGGAATTGATCCTTGTAAGCGAGACGTGAGAGATACAGTATTCTTAGCATAGAACTTACAGTTCTATCTAGCTATTTCAACTCTAATATGATTAGAACTTGCCACCAAGCTAGTACTGTGTTTGAATTCTTAGTGTTTACGTACCGTAGAGAAGAGGTCATAAGATCAGGTCATGTAGAGGCGCAGTTAAAATGTAAAAGATACGTCAATTTTACTTGTCCTCAGAAAACATTGTTAAAAAGTGACCTGTGCGTTTGCCTAATCTACATATTGCAGGTATGATGAATGAACATAGTTAATATCAAATCATTGTCAATCTCTCGCATTGAAAAAGTAATAATTTGCGATATTTAAACATGTCTTTCTGTGAGTTTAGATATCTCGCATAACAAAATTGGACAGTTCAGTCTTGCTTCATTTTAAATTCGTTTTTTAATCAGTTCGCCAAAGCAATGCAATAAAGCCACTAACACACAGGGGTTTACTGATTGGGAACGAATATAAGAAAAAATATTAAGGAGCAAGAAAAAATAACATAGATTCACAAAACAAAATTTTTAAAGTTTTGAAGGTAATTTTTGAATGGAAAACCAGAAGCCGGAAGACAGCCCCATAATCGAGAAGTGAGAGAGAAGATATATTAGCATAGAACTTAACGTTAAATCTAGTCATTTCAACTGTAAAATGATGAGACCGTTACTACAATCTAGTACTGCGTTTGAATTCATAATATCTATATACTGTAGAGGAGAGGCCATCAGAACATTTATGATGAATATATATATATATATATATATAAGCAAGTGTAAACGGATATAAATCCGACAGAATGAAGAAGAATTTTGAAAAAACAAACAAAATCTTTAAATAATGTATTTAATGTACATTTATGTACATTATTTAAGGATTTTTTTGTTTTTTTTTTCAATATATATATATATATATATATATATATATATATATATATATATATTGAAAAAAAAAAAATATTAAAAATTAAAATCTTACAGACACACTGGGTTGTATATTAATATTCTTTCGTTTTTATTATTATTTCATTTAGATTCCTCGACTAGTTTCGGCCAACCTGGCCATCATCAGGAGAAGAAGATTTTCTGCTTGCTGGTACATTCATTTCTGTAGTTCACTGTTAAGATTCACCAGCTACGCGTAGAAGAAATAGTCAACTGCTAGAAATGAGTCAAGGTAATTCTACAACGAATCTCCAGGATATCTACCAACCGCCCTACGAGATCAGATGTGGCACAAAGCCGAATTTAATGTGGCGTTATCCAAAGGCGTAGCCTCGGCCAAAAATTCCCCGTAGATCCTGCCGTTAGGAAGCTATTTCCCGAGGTTTGACTATACCCTTCGACATAGACTCGTCTGAGGATCGTCTCTGCCTGGAGGAAAAGAGTTTAACCAGTATAAAGGGAGACGAATCTCCAACTGCAGGATATCTACCAACCGCCCCTCGAGGTCAGATGTGGCATAAAGTCGAATTCAATGCAGGGTATCCGAGCTCGTAGGCTCGGCCAAAAATATCCCGTAGACCACATATAAAACGGTGTCGGGTAGCTGTTTCTCGGGACGAAAATCTGCCCTTTCACGTAGCCTCGTCTAGGGATCCTGTCTGTCTGGGGGCAGAGAGTTTGAGCAACACCGCTGGAGACGAATCTCCGCCTACAGACCAACATACAATAATTACTACTGTATTTATGTGAATGGGGACATACCCATTATCGTCCGTAGGTATGCTGCAACAATATATACAAGGCAAAATGAAACTAGGTTACGACGGTGGGGGTGTGACTGATTCTGAGATTCCATTTCAGTAACAATGATATTGGAGATTCTTTTTGGGGATTTTATGAAGTGACTGATAAAGAGATTTCGGCCCAGTACCTATAACATTGCAGATACTGCTTTAGATTTATCTCTAAATATATAGCAGGAGCATCAGACCAGGCGTGGCAGCAATATTTAAATCATGGACGACAGGTAGACTTGTAAATATGTAAGATAGATTCTGGTGTAACTATATGTTTATTATGAAACAAACAAACAACTCCTTCCTGGATAAGACGTTAAACTACATCTGCGTCCTGGGTAAGACGTTAAACTACGTCCAGCAGCAAGGTCTCTGATCAGGATTTTGAGGAGTGTGGAACCACCTCTTAATTGATGTTCCCAAGTCCACCATGACCCGGTGTGGTAGCACCTGTTAGGGCCCCAGCTATGGGCAAATAGTTAACTATTACCAGCATTATTTTTTTTTAAATTATTACCAGCAATACAATCTTGAAGGAAATATATTACCAGAAACAGATTTTTGACAAAACAAAAAATTACCAGCAATAAAAATATTTGTCGGCATTAAATAACCCATTGAAGTTGATATGCCGTAAAACAAAATAAACCAAACGAATCTAAAGTAAAGAATACATATTCTATTTATACGAACCTATCCTAAAAATGTTGTTGGCATTAAATAACCCATTGAGGTTGATATGCCGTAAAACAAAATAAAGCAAACCAAATAGACAACCAACTTTCCCAGGAGCAATTATTTTCCCCAGCAATTAATCCGATATAATATTTCTACTTCATGTCAGTGGAAAACGTGAGGACAAAAACGCCCAACGAATCACTCTGTTGGAGGTTAGCATTAGCCATACTAATGGAATCGAATTATGCTTCATGTTATGAAAATATTTTGCTCCCATTTTATTTGTCGTTGCTAATTCTCGATACTTCCTGCGGTATACAGGGTACCAGCCCCACCGCAATAAATGATTCTGTAGTTTTAGAAATTTAGCACCGCTGCCACAAATCTTTAAACACACACGCGTGAAAATCAAATAGATGGTCCTTACACACGTTCGTTCTTCCATGATTAACATATCGATTAATTTGTTTAACGGCATAGCGACGCCTTTATGGGCCATTTAATACTGAAATTTAACTTCTTTGGGAGCCTGGAAGTAAATAAAATATGATATATGTTATTCTACCTTCACAACTGAATGCGTGGTGAATGATTTTTGTGTATATACTTGTTTGTGTCGATATAATTAAAACAGACGGTGATATATGTGTTATATGTTGGAGTTTGCTTGGAATAAACTTTGAGTTCTTTAAGAAATCTTAGGATATGATATGGATTATTATACTGAAAGAGTTCTTTCATTTTGGTTGGTTGACTGATTTTGTTTCGAGGTATATCAATTTCTATGTGTTATTTAACGCCGAAATCAAACTATTTTGGATACAATGTCATAGCTTCACAATATATTAAAATGTAATGTTGGTAATTTTGGTATAAAAAGTATTGTTGTTTATTTTCTATGAATATATATCGTTGGTAATTCTACAATAGAATTCATTGCTAGGCATTCCACTTTAAAATTGTATAGTTGGTAATTTTACTACACACACTCACACACACACACATATATATATATATATATATATAGATAGATAGATAGATAGAATAGATAGATAGATAGATAGATAGAGGGGGATAGATAAAACACTGAAACACTAACATTCCAGGTTATAGTTTATTACATTGGAATCGTAATCACGATCCAATTCATCAGACCTAAAATTTCAAAAGGAATCGGAAAATATTATTTCTCTGACTCTATTCTAATATTATTACCTTGAGTTCTACCTGGACTCTTGAAATTTATATATATATATATATATATATATATAAATTGACCTACTAATATTATTTATATATATATATATATATATATATATATATATATATATATATATATATCAACATGTGTGTATTTCTATACTTTCATAGTAATTTTATTCATCTATTTTGGTGGTCTGTAAATTCTGGGTCAGCGTGAACCAGTAGTTAAGAGGTGGTTCCACGCTCCTCAAAACCTTCAATCTCTCGATCATAGGCTTTGCTGCCAGATGTAGTTTATCGTCACACCCAGGACTCTCTTCTTCTTATGTTTAAGAAGTAAGTTCATCATTGTTCAAAATAACCTTAAACTTTTGCATAACCAAATTGCCTGTACCTAATAAAATGCCTTTACTTTAAATGTAGAGTTTGGAACGGGGATTACTCAATACGTATAGGAGATAAAAAATTGAACATAGAGTAGACTGCGTTAGTGCTAATCGTCACCAACACGGCAAGAGGCTATAAAACCGAAATATTCACCTCAAAACCCAAGTCATATTCTTAAAAAGCCCTGTCAGGTCTAGATTTTTCCATGGATGACATACACGGTGATAAAGTCATGTGACGTATCTAAACTGTCTGCTCTATGCAATCGCGTTCTCGGATGAATGACTAAAAATCGCCTCACACGAATGGATTGTGTCGATCTTGAAGGAGACCATATTTCTTCGAACATCGTGGACTGCCGTTACAAAATCAAAAAGAACTGTACCATTTAACAGGCACCACGTCACTTGAGCAATTTCAATAGCAGCAATTATAAATTCATTTATTGAATAATAATTCATTTATTTAATAATAAATTCATTTTCACATGGATGCCATACACGGCCACAAAGTCATCTGACATATCTAAATTGTCAACTCTATGCAATCGCTTTCTCGGATGAATGATTAAAAATGGCTTCACACTAATGGATTCTGTAGATCCTGAAAAAGACCATATTTCTTCGAACATCGTACACTGCCGTTACAAAATCAAAAAAAGTTGTACCATTTAACAGGCACCACATCAATTGAGCAATTTCAATAGCAGCAATTATAAACTCATTTATTGAATAATAAAATCATACACGGCGACAATGTCATCTGACATATCTAAATTGTCAGCTCTATACAATCGCTATCTCGGATGAATGATTAAAAATGGTTTTGCATGAATGGATTCTATAGTTCATAAACTGCCGTTACTAAATAAAAAAAAAAGAACTGTACCATTTAACAGGCACCACATCACTTGGACACTTTTGTATAGCAGCAATAATAAAAAGCATATGCAATTCGAAGAGAAAATAATCACATATTCAAAATGTTGACATTCCACACTGCATCAAACAAAATGTTAGGAAGGAAACTCCCATCAGTACTGGAAAGACGAATAACAGAGAAACTTTTAATAGAAATGATTTATAAAGTTCAAACGACTGTAGCACTAAGTGGTCTATCATTAAATGCTGTATATTTCCTTGTAGGGAAAAGGCAAATATTATCATTGCCATTAGATATGAGGGAAACAGATACTACACTTTAATCCCAGCCAGATGCCCACGAAGTGTAGAAAATCATAAATGTTTGCTGTTTTAATGAACGTCAAATGTTTTCTTATTAAAGAAATTGCTAATATTGCCACTACCATTATTGAGTAGACTAACAGATACTACACTTTGATGCTAGCTGAATGGCCAGGGAGTGAGAAAACAACTAACATTGTCTGTTCGATCCAAGAATACCAAATATTTGGTTCTAAGGAAAGTGCGAATAATTCAACCCATATAAGTTTAAAATCTGAGATATTTATACTTATTTAATTCATGAAATATTTTGGTTTTCTTTGTTATTTCGGCTTTTTACTCTATAAACACGTCTGCGGAAAAAAAGGGTGACAAAGACACACTACGCTAGATGCAGCTGTTCCGGCTTCTTTTGAAGTGTTCACTGGATGGAAATGTTGTCCAGTTTTGAATTCGGCTTTCTCCTATACTGGAAGCCAACCAGTGCCGGAGAAACCGAATACACACTGATATTAACATCTAGTCTGAGAAGAGAAGAGATAGATTTATACATTTATAAGAGCATGTCAACATGAACGTAATGCTTTGGGTATGATCTAGACGAAATATTCCCTGCTTCACTGTGCCGATAAAAATATTTACTCTATTTACGTTGTTCGAACAGTTGTCTTGTTGTCATATTCACAGCGTTTCGGCCGTTGTACGCTCCAGCCTTCTTCAGATGAATGGGATTTCAAACCGAATCCATTATTTCGTCCACTGTTTTTGTTCCACGTGCCAAGCCTCTTCCGGATATCTCAGTTTCAGTTATGTATCTTTAGAACTTCTACCTGAACCGTTTCTTTTCTCACACTTGTCATCTATGGAGCTTCTTTCCGTTTTCTTGCATCACTGATAACGTCAACCTTCAAAAATTTAAATGGAACGCCAGTCGCCATCTTCTTGAATCCCATTCATCTTTTATCCTTTCCTCAACCCCCCTCCCATACCCAGTTTTTTTTTTCTCGCACTTTCACCTCCTGCGTTCTAGTGACATTCGCCCCTTGCTTGGGGTGAAATGATTAAAAAAAAGAAAAAAAAACCTAAGATCTCCAAGATTTTGTTCCCTTCTGCTGTGTATCGAATTTTGGGCCAAGTCATTGTATTACTTCAATCACCGGTTTTATCCACTGGACCATGAGTCCTTGTCGACAGCAGTAAATAAATTTTTGAACTTATAAACCTAAATTCTCAGTAATCATTTTTTACTGAAGCTCATATTACAATTTGCTGTTATTATTGTTGTGAATATGACAACAAACATGAGGACAGCAGTCGGATAAATGTAAATTACGTAAATAATTACAATACTTCATTCAGAAATATAGACAGGCCTCAAGATATGTTTCTTGTTTTATATCATTTTTTCGACTTCTTCTATATGCAATTCCGTGCTGAAATACAATTGGTATCAATACAAGAATAATATCTATTACTGGCAGCATGGCTCGGCGTTGTCCGTGCTTGATTCAAAAAACGTACGACTTATACAGCAATCGCTATCACTTGACTTCAAATATTTTTGCCCTTCCTTGCCTTTAAAGGAGTGCCCTTTGCCATGCTGATGTTGCTACATGCCTTACTTCTTGCCTATCTCACACTGCGAATTTTTTCTAAGCTCTATACTAAACATTAAATCTGTTACGAAAAAAGAACTAAACAAAATGAACACAAAACGATCAGCTTTAAAAAAGGACTCGTAACTGGAAAAACCGAATGAAAAAAGAATGTTAACAACAAATACTTTTTCACACCCAACCCAGTTCTGCGGAATCAGAATCAACGTTGAGTTTAAGCAAGCGAATGAGCCAATTGGAGTAAAGTGCCATGCAGATTTAAATTTTTCCCACTTGTGACGAATGCAGCTATCGATTTTTTTGCATGCTAGCATGCTAGTTAACATTCGTGTCAGTCAGCTGTTGGCTCTCACGCTGGCCAATAGAATCTTCCTGCCTATTCGTGGCAGACAGCTATTGGCTCTCACTCTGGCCAGTACAAAATGGCCGGAAACTACATGAAAACTACCGTAGAAGTATGAAATAATCGATTATTTCCACTATCGATGGGTGTTGGTAAATGCAAAGTCGGTCTTTGCGTTCCCGCTAACTTGGAGCATGTGCATGTAATTTTTGGTACAAATCCGTCGAAAATTGCGGCCGTGTATTCCTTTATACACACACACACACACACACACACACACATCCTGTCTTTTATAGATAGAGATTAAGAATCATTTAGATAAATCATTTTTCATTCGAATTTTGAATCTCTATTTTAAAAGAATTGTAAATTACTAAATTAATTAATAGTAACCGTTTACTATGCTTTAACAAAAGGTAAAAAGTAAAATACTATTGGAACTTTGATCTGATAAGTAACTTTTAAGTTGATAAAATTAAGTTGCGGTCAGATCATTTGATCACCTGTAAATCAGGATTGAGTCAGCCTCACTAGGATTCTTGGAAATGATAATACATTGGTTAGTCTTTACCTTATTGCAGGCCCGTGTACGCGTGTGTCTCCTGAAATCTCCACAGCAAACATGGCGGACTCGGAGATGAGTCCACCTAGAGAAATATATAGAAACCAGAAGCGATATATATGTACAAACAAATGAATATATATTAACAAAGTTTTACAAGTGACAAAAACAATAATGTGTGTGTAACAAATGAATATGTAAGCTTTGTTGTCCAAAGTATGTGGGAGTGAATGTGCGTATGTACATGTGTATGCGTGTGTGTGTGTCTGTGTGTGTGTGTGTGTGTGTGTGTATGTAATGTTCTTGTGTGTCCCAGAAAGAGAACGCGTTATTGTCGCGTTCTGCTGCGAGAACTGTATATGTCGTCGTATTTGCAGAAACGTAAGAAGAGAGCGAGAAGAGATATTGTCGAGTATGTATAATGCTGGACAGCGCTACCTAGGAACAGTTTCGGAAATTAGGAGAAAACAACCCGACAACCTTATCTATAGTTGTGAATTCAAAGTTATTTTATCCTAGTCCGTTTGACGCCCAAGAGTCGGGGAACCATATTTTACCAACAGCTTAAGAGAGAATGAAAGAATTCACCTCTTGAAGATCACAGTGTTAAGCGAACGAAACAGACAAGAACGGAATTTAAACACAGAGATCAAGTAAAAATTTAAAGTTGGTTCGCCTATTCCAATTATGCTTCTATGTGCCGTACTTCTTCAGGACGTTTGCGATCATGGCTCTCTACGTCTTCCTGGCCTTACTAGCTCTTATTAAATCTTGTTTGTGTGTTATCTCTCATAGACAATTTCCCGATATCCATTAACACATATTTGCTAGGAAGTTTATGCTTTAATTTCCTCTGCTCTCCTTGCCTCCAATCTGTCTTATGAGTGTCAGCTTTTCCAAGCCCTCTTTCCTCATTATGTGCCCTGGAAATTTCAGCGGTCTCTTCCTGGTGTTAATCCTTTTCTTTTCTTTTACTCTAAAATGTCGACGTTGGTCATTTTCTGTCTATGTTATTCTCAGCATCCTTCTGTAGGCTCACATTTCGGCTGATTCAGATCTCTTCTTAATCAACATTCACTCTCGGATAGGATGACTGATACTGCATAACAGTTCAGTACTCTACGCTCCGATAAATGTTATTCCGACCAGATATATGTTAGTTCAATGCCTAACGGCTCGGCAAAAGAAATTTAGGTGGTGAGGTCGATTGACAGTTGAGTTAGTTACATACACGTACGCGGTAGTACTCTTGAGCAATATAATATAATTATTCACTCACAAAGAAACAATTAATTTTACTATCGAAATGTATATATTTTCACTTTAAATAAACCACAAAGTGATGATAAACGGTCTAAAATAAATAAATCACACCTGAAAATTCAATAGGAATTAGCGAAGTAGATAGTATACAGTGTACCCAAAATGAAGGAGAAGGTGAAAAAGGAGTACTACAGGCGTGTGCGTCTGGTACTAAATACCAAGCTGAACTCAAAAAACAGAATATCAGCCATAAACACCTTGGCTGTCCCCGTGGTGCAATACAGATTTAACATTAATTGGAGCATAGCTGACATTAAGCGAATGAATGGCAAAACAAGAAAGCTTCTTACACGCTACCGCATGCATAATCCCAAAGATGATGTGGATCGTTTCTATGTATCCAGATTCGAAGGAGGCAGAAGATTAGTTCAACTAGAACTGTCCTAAAAAATACAAAAATCGGCCTTCAAAGATACCTGGAAACTGAAGAAACTGGATGAAGATGTGTGTCAAAGAACATGAAAGTAGTAAGCGTCTTTATTCCGTAATAAAGGAAGCCAAGTTCAAAATGGAGTTTCAAACAGAGACAGAAATACAAGTAATACACAATACACCAATTGAAACTGCAAAATACATAAAAAAGAAAGCAAAAACAAATGCAACCGACCAGATAGAGAAAAAAATGTCAAGATAAATCGTTTCATGGCCAATACTCTGCCCGTATCAAACAAGTTGATGTAGACAAACACCGTGCCCATCAGTGGCTAGGTAGTGCGAGGTTAAGATCTGAAACGGAAGCTTTTATCCTTGCTGCACAGGATAGGTGCTTGCTAACTAAAAATTATCAAGCACACATACTAAATTACAGTGTTAGCCCAAAATGCAGGTTTCTGTGATAATTACCCAGAAACAATCGATCATCTTTTATCAGGTTGCACGGTATTGGCACCCATAGAATATAAAACCCGGCATGACAGAGTTGGCCAATATATACACTGGAAAATCTGTAACTTCTACGGGAAGTAAACTGAAAGAAAGTGGTATGAACACCACCCAGACCCGGTTACTGAGATAGGACCTCTTACAATTTTATGGGACTAAAAAATACTCATAGACAGAAAAATCAAAGCTAAACGCCCAGACATTGTTATGGAAGATCGCTTTTTAAAAAAAGGTGCCTACTTATTGATATGGCAATCCTTGCAGATCGCAGTGTATCTTTGAAGATCTTCAAAAAGCTATCAAAATACAAGGACCTTGAAATCGAAATCTCAAAAATGTGGCACATGGAACATCAACTATTTCTCTTGTAGTTGGAGGCCTCGTATTGGTTGGAAAAAATTTCAGTAGACTAATTGAAGGATTCCTGGAAGCCCATGCCTTAAAGAAATACAAAATTACAGCCCACGCCTTACGAAGGGCTTTGTCTATGTAATTTTTTTTCCTGTGAATAAAATCATGATACCATTTCTAACCTTAGGTCTCTGGGCGGAACTCGGAACGATATGTGTACACACCAGAAATCAAAGGAAACAATAATAATAATAATAATAATAATAATAATAATAATAAAATGAAGAAGAAGAAGAAGAAGAAGAAGAAGAAGAAGAAGAAGAAGAAGAATCATCATCATTGTCATCATCATCATCATTAGGTGATTCAAGTAGTAGAAATAAAGAATAGCAAAAGTTAATAACGTGCCGAAGAAGTAGAAGCATTAGTATTCTTCGGTAAAAGAGAGAGGAAAAAGAAAGTCGGAAACGTTAAACTGACGACGTCGACAACGACGATATATAAATAATAATAATAATAATAATAATAATAATAATAATAATAATAATAATAATAATAAGAAGCACGACAGAGTTGGCCAATGTCTACACTGGAAAATCTGTAACTTCTACGGGAAGGAAACTGAAAGAAAGTGGTATGAACACCACCCAGACCCGGTTACTGAGATAGGACCTCTTACAATTTTATGGGACTAAAAAATACTCATAGAAAGAAAAATCAAAGCTAAACGCACAGACATTGTTATGGGAGATCGCACACAAAAAAGGTGCCTACTTATTGATATGGCAATCCTTGCAGATCGCAGTGTATCTTTGAAGATCTTCAAAAAGCTATCAAAATACAAGAATCTTGAAATCGAAATGTGGCACATGGGAACATCAACAATCCCCGTTGTAGATGGAGCTCTCGAATTGGTTGGAAGCCCATGACTTGAAAAAATACAAAAAAAATGTTCTCACGAGTACACCCCACAACTTACGAGTACACCCCACAACTTACGTCTATGTAAACTACTTTTTTTCCCAGTGGGAAATCTCATGATGCAATTTCTAAACTTAGGTCCCTGGGCGGAATCCGGAAAGAAATGAGTACACACTAGAAATCAAAGGAAATAAAATAATAATAATAATAATAATGTAAAATATGTGCGATTTTTTTCAAAATTGCTTAGGGGAAAATTCCATGATGCCATTTCTGAATTTAAGTCTCTTGTGGGGCCCCGTAAAGAAATGAGTATACACCAGAAATCGAAGGAAATAAAATAATAACACAAATTAATAACGCTTAAGAAAACGTCTATATTAGTCTAATTTAAAGAGTTTAAAGCCGAGCAAATGTAACTCGTTTAAAGGTGAAATCTCCTTGACTTTAAACGTGTTAATTTTACATGTTTAAAGGCAAGCAATATTTAACGTGTTTAAAGTCGAGCAAATTTAACGCGTTTAAAAATAAACAGGTTTAAGATATTTAAAGGCGAACAAATTTATCGCGTTAAAAGGCAAGCAGATTCAATGTGTTTAAAGACGAGCAGATTTTACTTCTTGAAAGGCGGGAAAATTTAACGCGTTTAAAGGTAAGCATGATTTAACATGTTTAATGCTGACTAAATTTAGAAAGGCAAGCAGATATACTGTGCTTAAAGGCGTGCAAATTTAACGCGTTTAAAGGCAAGCAGATTTAACGTGTTTAAAGACGAGCCGATTTAACGTGTTTAAAGACGGCTAATGTAACCTGTTTACAGGCAAGTATATTTAACGTGTTTAAAGACGAGCAGACTTTTTAAAGAGAGTGCCCTGCAAAAAAAATACGTTGACAGAATTAAACAAATAAAGAAATATTAAAAAATATCTATTGTCGACCAAATTTGTGTCATAGCTACATCGCTGCCCACGTTTAGATTCGAATAGGATTATCTGACCCTGTCTAACGGTGTAGATAAATAACTTGAAGTCTGTCGAAAGATAAGTATTTTTTTAAAGTTTTCCTCAAATGCTGAATACAGTAAAATATACACGGATATTGACGCCAGTTTTAGCATATCGTTACAAGATGCGTCGGATACAATGACACAAATTGTAACACATGTTTAGGTAATTACTAATGGTCATATCTGTCCCGGTACTACTGCTTTATATCAAGGGATTCTTGAAAAAAATCCAAATAAGGATCAGCAGAGTTATCTGTCTTGACCTGCCATTTTGTCTTCAGTCTCTTTCCCACTGTTGTACAATATAGCTTCCCTGTATATTTTCTATAACAGTTTGTATGGTAAAATGTTCTGATGAGTTTTCCTCTCTGGTACCTCGTCTTCATAGTAAGAAGAGTACGAGATTGGTAGCTAGATCTCCTAATTACACTTCTAAAAATGATAAATGAAACCGTAAGTTCTATGATGATAGTGTCTTCTTTCGCAATTCTCTATCTCGTGGAAATCTTTTGCCGACTTCCTGCTTTTCTGACAACCACGATCTTCAAAAATTTAAACGCAACGCCAATCGTCATCTTGTCTCCTTGGACCCTGTTCTTTTATTGTCCTCTCTGTTTATTTCACTCGCAATAACCACTTGAATCTTAGTGACGCTTATCGCCTTGCTGGGGCTGAAATTATAAAAAAAGAAACACTTTTAATATCAGTCCTCCTACATGCCTATGAATACCGGTCAATCTCCTTACAAAGAAAGAGAATATGGTGTGGCTATACAGTAGGATGCTGAGAATGTTATGGACATAGTGCGTAAGCAACGACGACGTTTTATGGCAAATGGAAACATAAAGAATACTTATATTTAGAATCAGAACGCGTCATTTGAAATTTCTAGAACAACTCATAAGAAAAGGGGGCTTCGAGAATTTGACACACACAGGACATTATGAAAGCATGAGGCACAGAGAGAAATAGCGAACGTAACTATTGTAACCGACCAACAGACGATCATGGCTATGTCCCCATTCACATAAATACAGTAGTAAATACTGTATGTTGGTCTCCATTTGGAGATTCCTTGTGAAATTCATTTAACTCACTTCTAGCAGTTGACTACTCATTCTACGCGCCGCTGGCGAATCTTATATGTGTTGATCTTGTCCTAAGTATTATCGTTCATTACCAACCTTCGTGTGATTATTCTATTCAGTAACCATTCCTAGGCTACAACTGTAACAAACTTGTATAAATGGATGGCAGAAGAGAAATTCAGATTGATGGTGAAAAGACAAAATCTGCTAATGGCTACACTGGTTAGGAAGTTGTGAAGAGATATGATTGTTCACTTCATGAAAGGGCAAAACACAGAGAAGAAGAAATATGTATTTGAAATTAAATTGATGTAGGAGGATTTTAGAAGAAGAATATTTTGAGATTAAATCATTCTCCTTCCCCGTTTTTTAAGCATAAGTAGATATTTATCCTTGGTTTTCTGTTTAAAATTGGGTCTCCCGTTGCTTCTAATTTCTTCTTATTCACATCCACCCCCAGTAACCTTTTACTATTACTTGCATTATTGCCATGCTCGAGGTGAAATTATTTTTTTAAAAAAGGAAGGGGTTGATACAAATACTTTAAGTACGATTTTTGGACAAGTCTAGAAGAAAGATAAATCTGGAATTAGATTGATGTAAATGCTTTATCGGGAATTTTAGAGGAATCAGAAATTTATGAAAAATGAATCAAATTAAACTGATAAAATTGAACATCTTACTAAGTTTTATGTTTGTATTTCTCTTCCTGCTTGATCCAGGAAATGCCATTTTATGCACAAAGCAATCATAGGCATCAAAAATGAAATCGTTAAAGAAACGAAAACAAAATGGTGGCGAGATATAAACGCAAGCATAAACGATATAAACGGAATATAAACGAAATTAAATTTAGCAAAAGTTAATGTCCGTGGTCGTTGGCTTTCAAAATGAACATGTAAATAAGAATTTATGTAATCAAGATAAACAATTACGGCGTAAAGCGTAAAAAAAAAAAAATTGTGTGCGTGGCCGCATTGATAAAGAACATTGTTTTGGTAGACAGAATGGCAGACCTTGGTTCAAATGATACACCGTGACATTTATTTCCAGATTTGTCATATCATCCAGATTCTTCTGCTTTAAACTATAACTCATTTAGAGTGATGCAATACGTTTTTTTTTGTTGTTTTTTCTTCTTTGTAGATATTTTCCGAAAAATTAGGGGTTCGAAAATTTTCTCAAGTTATTTCTGGAATAGTTACTGAAATCGCTATTAAAATACCATAACTTTTACGTTAAAATGTCATGTTATCGAACAGTGATAAAATAAAAAATATTTCATGCGTTTTCAGACACATTAAACGTAAACAAATTGACAGAGAATATATATATATATATATATATATATATATATATATATATATATATATATATATATATTTACAGTCCTCTGTCCAATTCCAATTATGCTCCTTTTTTTAGTAACTTATTTCGTGGAGCCCTCAGTTTATGCATATTATCAATAAATTCGCCATAGTAGTTAGCTAGGCCCAGGAAACTTTGTAGTTCTGCAACAGTTTTTGGTTCCGGCATATTTTTAATTGCCGATGCCCTCTCTGGGTCCGGTTTCCTGCCATTTTCATTTATTATCTGACCTAAATACTTAATTTTATTTAGGAAAAAAATCACTTTTCTCCTTTTACTTGGAAGACGAAGTACTGAAGTCTTCTAAAAACTTCTTTTATGTGTGATGTGTGCTCTTCAACATTGTCGCTCCTAATTAGAATATCATCTAGATAAGCGGTCGCGAAATTCTGGCCCATGAGCACTGTGTCCATCGTTTGCTGAAAAATTGCAGGTGCAACTTGTACTCCGAATGGTAGTCTGTTGAATTTGTACAACCCTTTGTGCGTATTAATGCAAAGGATTTTCGTACTCTCTCCTTGTACTGGAATTTGTAGATAAGCCTCACTAAGATCTATTTTGGAAAATATCTTACCGCCGTTGAGCTTTGTAAATATCTCCTCTGGGCTCGGAAATGGGGAATGGTGGTCTCTTATTGCCTTGTTGAGTCCCGTCGAAAAATCTGCGCATACGCGAATTTCTCCTTACTTCCTTTTTACATAAACCACCGGCGCTGCCCACTCACAAAACAGTTTTTGATAGAATCCCAGTTTGTTCAAGTCTCTCCAATTCTTTGTCTATTTTTTCTATAGTAGCGAAAGGTACATTTCGCTTGTTTTTAAAAATTGGTTGGACGTTTCCTTTTAATTCTATTTTGGCCTTAAATTTGTTGCATCGTCCCAACCCGCTTGAAAATACCTCAGGAAATTGATCATATAATTCCTCCTTCAATTTTATAGTATCTGATGGTTCAACATCTAACTTTTTGCAAAACGAGTTGATAGGTAGGTCCCAAACGTTGAACTTCTTCATCCAGCCGATACCTACTAGATTTTCAGTATATTTCATGACATATATATTAAATTTTTTTTTTTTTTATTTGCCGTGAAATTTAACATTCACAATTATTTCTCCCTCAAATTTTATTCGTTTGCCTGTAACCGACTTGGCAATTTTTTGAGTGGGTAACATGGTAGGTCTGTTGAGTTTTTTCCATGTCTGTAAGTTGATTACCGTGAGGTCGTAATCCGAATCCTGTTGTAATTTAATCTTTTTATTTAAATCTTCCAGTTCCACATATTTCCTTACATTGGTGTTGTCATCGTTATTCATCCTTGTGACTCTTATCCTATTAGTATCTTTTCTATTTCTACATTGGAATGCCTTGTGGCCCTTTTTTCCACATTCAAGACAGTTTTTATATTTGAGGCGGCAATCCTTGTTCCAATGTAATCCTCCACATCGATAACATGCTGATGGAGGTGGGGTATTTGTTTCGATATTCGTCATAATTTGTCCTGTATGTTGTACTTTTCCTCTTATTATAAAATTTTCTTTTTCTTTCCGAGGAGGGTGAGAATCTTTTTTCATTGTCGTAAAATTTTAGTTTTCTTTCCGGGGAGGGTGAAGAACGTAGACTTTTGTTTAACTTAAGTATAAGAGAAACAGCTGATTCTTCAATGTGCTTTGCGTCTTTCTTTATACTTAAAGATCTCTGGCAATCTTCCGATAATTGCTGTAATGTTAGACCCGATTCATTTTGTAATTTTGTAAGCATTCTTCTGCGCATTTCGCTATCTTTTGTAGAAATTATCCCTTGAAGAAAGATGAGACATTTGAAATTGTCCGGGGTTAATTCCGCTAGTTTGAAGTCGTCACAACGTTTATTTACGATTGCGGCAAACGTGGAATAATCCTCATTATCGCCCATTACTAGGTTAACGCATTTTCCCCTACTATGGAAGAGTGATGTTTTGGGGCTGAAGAGTTCTTTAAGACATGTCACTGCTTCGTCAAATGTTAATTCGTTCGTCTTTTTTGGCAAGATATAATCCACGAACTTTGTATATTCTTCAGTTTCTAATTTTCCAAGCAATAGACGTAGCTCTTTTGTTTCTGTCCAATTTTGACAGTCTATGTTAAAGATGTCTTCATGTCTTCTGAAGTAATCGCCAAAATTTTTGTCCTCCTCTAGAGAATATTTGAAAATCTCTATGGTTCTCTACACTGCGTCTTCCGAAAATGTTGCTTCTTTTTCAATATCTAATTGCTTGTTGCCCGCTACTTTCAATATTAGTTCTTGGAGCTCTGTTTGCCTTACTTGATTTTCCTTTTGCGTTTGTAATAATTGCTTTTGCCATTTTTCTTGTAGCTGTAACTGTTGGTCATTTTGTTAATTTTGCATTTGTAATTGTTGCTCATTTTGGTGTTTTATCAGTTCTACCAAAATATTTTTAAAATCTTCCATGATAACTCAATTTCATGTATTATTACTCCTCGTAACTCTTTGTCGCTAATTTGTTGTGGACGACGAGGGAAGGATTTTTCTATTTCTTCTTTTCGTGTGAGTTCGAATCGCTCGAAGCCAATTTGCTTGTTGGACGACGAGGGAAGATTTTTCTTTTGTTGGTTTTGTGTTTTCTCCGTGTGTTCGTATCTTCGTCGCCAAATTGTTTGTTGGACGGCGAGAGAATATTTTTCTTTTGTTGATTTTTTTTCCTCCGTATGTTCGAATCTTCGTCGCCAAATTGTTGTGGATTCCGAGATGAATTCGGTCTCCAATGAAGGACAAACACAAGAATTAAATATAAGAAATAAAATGTATTTACACAAACATACAAAGGGTAATAATGTTAGTAAATCCAGGAAGGCGGTTAGTAGCAATAACAGACATATATATACAGTCTCGAAGTAAGAGTTCCTTAGAGTCTACGTGCTTGTAACTGACTTCTACAAGAGGTCACCTCACACTATTACTCTACCTCCAACTCAATCTCGCTCTGTTCTTACTCTGGGTATTTAACGGCAGCAGTCCAAGTAACACTTTGGTTGAGTCCACTTATATGAAAAAGGGGAGGACCCCATAACAGTTTAACAGCTAGATCTGATTTTGACATACTGTTGCACGAACTGTAATGAGCGCGAGGCTGCACGTCTGTATCATATATATATATATATATATATATATATATATATATTGTTAGCATTTATTTCTCAAACTTTATTAAACGGCCTATTAAATCGCCCTATCTATCTGTCTCTCTGTCTTTCTTTCTCCTCTCTCTCTCTGTGTGTGTATATATATATATATATATATATATATATATATATATATATATATATATATAGTGTGTGTGCGCATCTACGTGTGTGTATATACGTATGTAAATTATTTTCAAATGGAGTGTATCTGTGAAGAAATAAAATGAATAAAAATACAAGACAAAAAATAACTTTTCTTAACCGTGACGTACCTCAGAGGACGAAAAACCACAAATATATATATATATATATATATATATATATGTTATGCAATTTATATATGTTATCCAATTTATATTATAATACAAGTGAACGCAATAAAAGTCACACATGCATATATTTATATTAATTCATATTTTTTTTGTAAGATGAATTTAAGGCATAATTTATGTCACGTAGTTTTCTCATATACGAACAGTTCCACACGTAATGCGCATCAATGGTAGATAATATTTAGCCAACCTAATGACACATCACTTCTGAATAGTGAATTTGCTTCTCCCCGGGTTCATCATGTAAAATCCATTAATTAACTCCACAATGGTTGACGTGACTCAAAAATCACGAAAGGTAACCTGACATACGCACACAAATATGAAGAAGTTATTTGATTTGCGGAGTTTAGTTTTAGTTTTATTTTTGCTGACAAATATTTGTCGAACATTTTATGGCCTTCTTGGATTTCATTTTATTTACCATTGTACACATAAAATCCAGTCTTATTTGCCTTCCCAATATACTTTACTCAATATGAATAATTGCAAGGTACCCTTTAGAGAAATCAGCATTGTTACACAATCGACTACGCGTTGTACAGGTTAGTCCGAAAGTCTTGCCATCCCTATATAATATAATTTTCTATTTCAGAAGGCTGATACGACCGTCTTCCCCGTGAAAGCGTCAATGAAAGTAAATAAACTGAATCCAGTACATTTGATTGTACTACTTATTGTATTACTGTATTACTTGTTCTTCTATTGTTGTCATTACGTTTAGGTAGGCGGTGACAAGGCCTTCGGACCACGCTGCACAATACGTTTATCTTTCTCAGCATAATTAATCTCTTCTGGATGTAAAGGATCATAGCTAACAGAAAGATGTTCTGTTGATAGGATATGTTTACAGACAAAACCGTATGATCGGAGTCGCCAAGAGGGCAAAGCTGTGTAGTACGACAATAGTCGGCGGTCGAGGTAAAAAAAAAGAGATCGAGGAGAGAAATGTACCTGTCAGGTTTACTGGAGAAACGGGTGGGGTAATCAACCAATTGCGTGAGAGAGTGAGTGATTGAGAAGTTAATGGTTTGGATGCCAGCGTGTTCAGTAATAGAGTGTTTTAGCTACAATATATGGTAAGAATTAAAATCACAGAACACATATATATTTGCGAAGGAATGGAGTTAGATGGTCTTTACTATATTATCGGAAAAGATATATAGCAAGCAGCAGTTTTGAGATGAAGGGAAACGGCAGAGAAAGAAGAGATAGCTGAGTTGAATAAAGAAAGACGGAGATACATGTAAGAATGGTCTGGAGATTCAAGAGAATTTCCCTAATCAGCGGGAGATTTTCGCGGACATAAACTCCCAGACCACGCATGCGTTCTTTCTAAGATGAGAAAGGTAGCCAAGAATCGAGAATTCAGAGGTGGTGATTGAAGAGTTAAGATTAGTTTCACAGAGAGCTAGGATGTTCGGAGACATCTCGAAGTTGAATGATTTCATACTGCAGAAGTTGGTATGAAATTTAGTTTACAGGGGTTAAGTCTTTTTTCTTGAGCAGGTTTAGGTTTATATCGTGATGTGTTATATTGGTAAGGAAAAGCTCTAGGTTAGTAGTAGCAATTTTTCATTTAATGTAACATGTGCAGAAAGGGCATTGACACAGTGTGGTCTAGATGTTGTCCACTGGAGGTGCTTGCAGGGACACCATTCCATGTGCGACATGGCACTGTAAGAATCCAGATACTATGCGACTGTTAATCAGAGCAGCCTCTGAAGACGGTACGCAAGAGTTCAGGCTTTTAACTACCAGAAGTGAGCAACAACTAGAAAACTGGTAACCCGGTACACTCAGAATGAAGAGATTCTTACGCCATCCACACATATCACAAGAAATTCATCGCAGCACTACTATTAAGGACTAAGAGAAGGAAAAGAACAGGGGAAGCTACCTGGTTGATCATTATTAACAAGTAGCATTTAGCATTTGATTTAACTGCGCATGCGTATGAAAGATAGGAAACACTGAAATTTTAATCTCTTAGATTTAATTTATTTCTTATTTATGTGTTGAGATATACAAACTATCCAATCTCATTGCTTTTTGTAGATTATCTACCTTGATTGCTGACCACAGACAGTACCCTTTACCCGATTTTCAATGCATAACGTACATACTAATGATTTTATACCCTTGTATACTTGAAACAAAACGAATAAATTCATTATTATTTACTTTTTTAACAACTCAACCAGATCGAAACTTTTACCATTACTGCTCGCAGCATGAAATGACCCAAAAAGTGTTGACGCGTTGTAAATTCAAACAGCATAACTCGGCGTTTGGTAATAATTATCGAGAGTAGTGTGTCTGGCTATTACTGCTGTGTAGTTTTGTCGATCCTCATTGGGTGCCATATATAAACAATCCATATCAAATAAACCAACAAGTGTTGACTTGTAAAATCAGTTCAGGAACAATCAACATTCTGAGAAAACCATTTATTTATCACAAGTTTCATGTTAAATACTTGATAAATGATTGTATTTAAAAGAAATAAAGAAGAAAAAAATGAAAAGAAAGTAGAAAGAATATTTTTTTTTAAATGTACAAGAATTTTATAACAAAAATAAATATGAATAAAATCAAATTAGAATAAGAAAAAATTAATAAACAGTGAAGAAATTACCTGGAGAAACAAAGTTAAAATAATAATAATAATATTTTATTTTTAATTAAAGATAAGCCATTTTTTTCAAGGACAATTTTCAAAATCTATGGCTTTCTCAGTCTTTCCATGTTTGTTTAAATGACACCTAACTACTTGTTCGTCAACAAAGTAAAACACTTAGAGAAGAGAAAATCTTTAAAAGCGTGTGTCAAGAGACGGCAAAGATGATTCTGTAATAAAAATATCAGTATTTCGCATTATTTCTTTAGAGTGTAGTAAAAATATCAACTGAAGTGTCTTAGAAAATAAACATGATATACTGAAAGATTGTTAGTAAAATTGATTAAAAAAAGTTAAAAAAAATGATTTCGCGTGACTCATTTCGTTCTTTAGAATTTCATCAGCTTCAAGTGATGTTTACGTTGATTTAACTGCGCATGCGTATGAAAGATAGAAAATGCTGAAATTTTTTCTCTTAGATTTATTTTATTTCTTATTTATGTGTTGAGATATACAAACTATCCAATTTCATTGCTTTTTTTTAGATTATCTACCTTGATTGCTGACCACAGATTTTACCAGATTTTCAATGCATAACGTACATACTAATGATTGTGTAGGGAGACCACAGTTGTTTTCACTTTGCATTAGCCCATGAGAGTTGTGGCCCCTTTTAGTGAGTAGAACTCGTCTGCCGTTTTTTTTTTGTCGACACTTCCGTTCTGGGAGGAACGATCTCTTTTCCTCCCTGACCACCAGAGCGTCCACACACGTAGAAACTGGTCAACATGGGTACGGCCTAACGCAACAAACTCATTCACTCATCTGTGGACGACCAAAGGCCATGAAATTGGTTGGTGATATTTTTGTACTAATTCTGTTTAACCTCCTCGTTCCTTTGGGACAATATGGACATTTATTTGTTTCAGGACATGTATAAATCTTGTGTATATATTTACGAAGGCTGCTTGCCACATTAAATGTTTCGTTGGTTACGCTCGCGTATTTCGTCTTTTCATATTCGCATTCAGTGTTAGTGTATCAATGGCTACGCTAATGCTAATATTAGTATCGGTGTGCTACTGAAGGCTAGAACACGTTATTCTACCTAACATAGAATAATCAGTAAACTCTGTGTGGCAAATACACACCATATACTAATAATTGTATATCCTTGTGCAAATTACTTGAAACAAAACGAATAAATTCATTATTATTTACATTTTTAACATTTTTTCCAATGAAACATGATCAAGTGCACATATTAGTACAACGTATGTACATTCCACGAAGCCGTTCCTTGCAGATTGACCATAGATTCTCGTTGAAATCAGGAGTGTTTACAGGCAAGTCTATACTACTATATGCTCAATGGTAAGGCTTGCTAGTGTGTTCTTGCAGAGTTACAATTTTCGTAGGTTTTCTTGGAATAACGTGCATCGCAAACAATAGCCATAGGACAACTAATCGACAGTCGAGAGAAAATTTGATAGAATCACTGATGACTTAATATTTTTCAAGACCAAATAAATTCCTAAAATAAATTCATTTTACTGCACACCACAGCAAATGACCTAAACCAATTGAAATACAGAAATCGATTACACACTGTCAATCTAATGGGTCTAAAACTGACTATATAGTTAAAGAAAGGAAACTAAAGCGGTTGTTTCAATTAATTTGCACAAGAATACTCTTGTACATGAAATATCTGATAGCAATCAAAATAACAGGTGCAGTACTTTTAAAGACCCTTGCCAGCAATTACAAAAACTGAAATTATGCTGTTGGTGCTAAAATGCACCCAGGAACATTGTTTCATCACTTACCCGAATTGCCAGATATTTCTGCAATCTCAGAGAGGATTAATATTTTGATGAATGTTTAATGACTGCTACCATTGATATAATGGTTTACATAGAGACGATATAAATATTTTCATAAAGTCTAATTAAATAATTTTTCTGCTATTGTAAAAACTACTGTTATAGTTCTTACGTCTTTTATAATTTTAAAGAAGTTGAATGTCAATAAACAAATTATTCAATTGTTTAATTCAAAATTGTCAATAATTTCAATGCAATATCAGTCATTATCATCAGTCTTATTAATTCTAGTTTCTCTTTATTCCATATAGAACATTTATCTCATATTCTCTAACATTCAGTAACTCCTTGTGTCTTAGTGGCTTTATTGCCGTAATTGAGGTGAAATGATTTAAAGAAAATAAACATACGTCTAGGTTCTTACAATATTCCATTTTGGCAGGTCGTTTATTATCACAATGTGCGATAATCAATAACAAAAGTGATGAAAACAAACAAACTAATTGAAACTGACTAGAGTATATACACAAAGATATTTAGAAAATATTACAATATCAGAGGATAATATTAAAAAAAGAATAGCTTTGTTTTACTGCCTTATTGTGTAGACTGTCCTACACTTAAAAATATAGAGTAATTTTCTTTTTAAATAATTCCCGTTGACTGACCTACTTCGATGCCCGACATATGCTTAATTGTAATAGTTGTAACCTAGGGAAGGTTACTGAATAGGATAATCAAACTAAGGCTGGTAATGAACGATAATACTTAGGACAAGAACAACACATATAAGATTCAGCATCAGCGCGTAGAAGATGTACTCAACTGCTAGAAGTGAGTCAAGTGATTTCCAAAATGAAACACCAACGGCAGAATATCTACCAATCGCCCCACGTGGTCCGATGTGGCACAAGGCAGAATTTAATGTGGGGTATCCGAGCAGGTAGACTCGGCCAAAAATCCCTAATATATCCCGAGGCCGTAGCTGTTTCCGGAGATGAGATTCTGCCCTTCGAAATTGCCACGTCTGTGGATCCTCTCTGCCCGGAGGGAGAGAGTTTGAGCAGCACAGCTGGAAACGAATCTCCAACTGCAATATATCTACCAACCGCCCCGGTCAGATGTGGCACAAGGCCGTATTAATGTGGGGTATCCGAGCCCATAGGCTCGGCCCAAATACCCCGTATACCCCGTATAAAACCGGAGACTGTTTCGAGGAGACCCTGCCCTCCGACATGGCTCGGAGGCAGAGAGTTTTACCAGCACAGGTGGAGACGAATCTCTAACTGCAAACCGACATACAGTATTTACTACTATATTTGTGTTTATATGGACATTATCGTCCCTGGGTATGTTACAAGGTAATATCTTAGCATCAGCTATTCTGAGGGAAATCAATAAAGGTTATTTAATACAATATTTACATTATTCGGACAATTGTCGCCATATTTATTACAACGTTTCGGCCGTTGTACGCTCCGGTCTTCTTCAGGTGGTTGGAATGTCAAACTGAACCCTTTATTTCGCTCACTGCGGTGGACTGTTCTAGTTACACGTACCATGTTTAAAGGATGTCAGTTATCAGTTATCTCCTGTTAATTTCCTTCTGAAATTCTCCACTGCCTTAACCGGGTATTGAACTCACACTCATTGGGTCCTGTCACTGGATCTAACCAACGCCTTTATCCACTGTGCCATATGTCCTTGAGGACATCTAGGTATGAATTTCTAGATATTTTACAATTAATGTTTTCAGCAACCATTTTTTACCTGTGCACATATTGCAATTTTTCTGTTGTTATCATACATGTTTTTACCAAAGCTCATATTGTTGTTATTATCGCTTTTCTCTCGCAATCCTTATTACTGGTTCCCATATTGTATTCATTTCTATGCTTGGTCGGCTCAGGATATTTTTGTGTGCTGATTCCTTAAGTTTACGAATTTTCCAATGGTGTTCTTTGTCTATGATCTCAACCTGATCCGACAGAGGGCGGTGATTTTTCTCTATATGTGGTCAGCCACGCCTGATTTCTCCGCTTCCTCTCGTGTTACAGCTTTCTGGTGTTCTTGAAGCCTTACCTTAATATAGACAGATACAGAAAATATTCATAGATTTGTTAAAAAATGTTGTTGAGATAATAATGATTTACTGATGCTATTTCTATTAATTGACTCATAGCAGGGCGAAATGAAATGACATAGGGATATATCAACGATATTGTTCCCAACTGGCAATCACAAACTATGGGCCATCTTCTAGTTTACCCCAATCTTGAAAATATATGCACAATTAACGACCTGGAA
>CAHIKZ030001394.1:1597500-1680000 GCA_903632075.3 Acanthosepion pharaonis
CATAAAGAAAGACGCAAAGGACATTGAAGAATCAGCTGTTTCTCATATACGTAAGTTAAACAAATGTCTACGTTCTTCACCCTCCCCGGAAAGAAAACTAAAATTTTACGACAATGAAAAAAGATTCTCACCTTCCTCGGAAAGAAAACGAAAATTTTATGATAAAAGAAAAAGTACAACATACAGGACAAATTATGACGAATATCGAAACCAATATAAGCCCCCTCCATCAGCATGTTATCGATGTGGAGGATTACATTGGAACAAGGATTGCCGCTTCAAATATAAAAACTGTCTTGAATGTGGAAAAAAGGGCCACAAGGCATTCCAATATAGAAATAGAAAAGATACTAATAGGATAAGAGTCATAAGGATGAATAACGATGACAACACCAATGTAAGGAAATATGTGGAACTGGAAATTTTAAATAAAAAGATTAAATTACAACTGGATTCGGGTTCCGACCTCACGATAATCAACTGACAGACGTGGAAAAAACTCAACAGACCTACCATGTTACCCACTCAAAAAATTGCCAAGTCGGTTACAGGCAAACGAATAAAATTTGAGGGAGAAATAATCGTGAATGTTAAATTTCACGGCAAATAAAAAAAAAACTTAAGATTTCCGTCATGAAATATACTGAAAATCTAGTAGGTATCGAGTGGATGCAGAAATTCAACATTTGGGACCTACCTATCAACTCGTTTTGCAAAAAGTTAGAGGTTGAACCATCAGAGACTATAAAATTGAAGGAGGAATTATATAATCAATTTCCTGAGGTATTTTCAAGCGGGTTGGGACGATGCAACAAATTTAAGGCCAAAATAGAATTAAAAGAAAACGTCCAACCAATTTTTAAAAAGAAGCGAAATGTACCGTTCGCTACTATAGAAAAAATAGACAAAGAATTGGAGAGACTTGAACAAACTGGGATTCTATCAAAAACAGAGTTTAGTGAGTGGGCAGCGCCGGTGGTTTATGTAAAAACGAAGTCAGGAGAAATTCGCATATGCCCAGATTTTTCGACGGGACTCAACAAGGCAATAAAAGACCACCATTACCCATTTCCGAGCCCAGAGGAGATATTTACAAAGCTCAACGGCGGTAAGATATTTTCAAAATTAGATCTTAATGAGGCTTATCTACAAATTCCAGTACAAGGAGAGAGTACGAAAATCCGTTGCATTAATACGCACAAAGGGTTGTACAAATTCAACAGACTACCATTCGGAGTACAAGTTGCACCTGCAATTTTTCAGCAAACGATGGACAAAATACTAATGGGCCAAAATTTCGCGACCGCTTATCTAGATGATATTCTAATTAAGAGCGACAATGTTGAAGAGCACACATCACACATAAAAGAAGTTTTTAAAGACTTCAGGACTTCGGCTTCAAAATAAAAAGGAGAAAAGTGATTTTTTTTTCATAAATGAAATTAAATATTTAGGTCAGATAATAAATGAAAATGGCAGAAAACCGGACTCAGAGAGGGCATCGGCAATTAAAAATATGCCGGAACCAAAAACTGTTGCAGAACTACAAAGTTTCCTGGGCTAAGCTAACTCCTATGGCGAATTTATTGATAATATATATAAACTGATTCCGACTAAATAAGTTACTAAAAAAGGATTAATAATTGGAATTGGACAGATTCTGTAAAAATCATTCAAGGAAATCTTACAAAAATTTCTTGTCAGTTATTCATTGAGACGAATTTCGATCCTGAATCCACAAAATCATTTTTAAAAAGTGACGCGAGGTTTTTTCCTTATTTGTATTTTCAAGATGCGGAACGGTACAAACAAGTTGGGGTTTCTTCACGCATCTAGATCATCATGGCATAAGAGACAAAACACATAACTCCCCACAAAAAGGATCCAACATGCAACTGTTAGGGTAACTCTTTCATAGATATTGAACTCTTACCACTGTAACGCGGATATATATATATAATATATATATATATATATATATATATATATATAGAGAGATAATATACGAAGGAGATAGATGTGAGTTTGTGATCCTGGGTTAAAAAAAGTTACAAGCTAAACGTGAACTCTAAGGGTCCAAACTTGAGATCTATATATATAAATGCATTTGCTATAACTGCGTTCCTGGATTTACTAACAGTATTCTAATTTGTATGATTGTGTAAATACATTTTTTTTCTTATATTTAATTCCTGCGTTTGTCCTTCATTGCAGACCGAATTTCATCTCGGAATCCACAACATAAACACATGAACACACACATTGTTAAAAAAAAATATTTCTAGTTAATTACTTTTACAAAAAGGCAAACATGGCCAAAAGAAAATACAAATGACCAATGGAACCTAGTCTAGCGACAACACAGTGCCATCTACCGCAAATTTCTTTAAATGTCGCCTTTAACTGAAAATTCAATAATTAAAAAAAATGATTTGCGGATATATATTTATATGGACTTTTGACCATTTGACGTGAGGAATCTGTCTCTTAAATTTGTAGAAGTTATTTTTGTACACTCTATATTCCATGTTTATAAATTATCCCCATTGGAATCGTAATCGCGATCCAATTCATTAGACCTTTTTGAATTTGTAGGTCTGATGAGGATGGATCAAATGAATACGATTCTACGTTTATACAATAAACAATAACCATGGAATGGGGTGTTTGATCCTCCATAGATATATACTTATTCTGTCCTGGAATTTAGTTCTGTATTTTTAACATCTTGAAACAATATATATATATATATATATATTTATATATCTCTTTGACCATAATATTATCTATCTATCTATATATATATTATATATTTATATATATATATATTGACCATCAAATTATCTATCTATCATCTATCTATCGATCAGAGATATCTATCTCTCTCTAAATATATATATATATATATATATATATATAATATATAAATAATCGCTTAAAAACAAAATACATATAGGTTCCTGTGTGAAAATTTATCAAACAAAGTGTATCATAACGAAAAGTTTACATAAAATTCTGGATTGATGCTGTTAATATTTTTCGACTGTGTGCAATCAGGTTGGGGACAACATCAGACACAGTGAACAAGCATCAATTATTCGGCGGATACTCAATCGGGTACATTTTTTATAGACAGAAAATTAGTTAAATTGAGAATTGTTCGGCTCGAAGACCCTCTTTTTCAGAGTTCATTCTGTAGATTTGGATAGGAAAATATTTTGGACATTCAAATAATAATGTTTTATTTCAGAGACCTTACATGAGTTACCTGAAAGCAGGCTGGGATAGTTTGAAGCTTATATTGAAGATGTCGTATCGATCTCAGCATTCTTCAATAATAATTTTCTACTGTTTTAACATTTGGACAGGTTAGGGACCAAGGAAGGATGTGGAATTACAGACGACAGAGAAATTTCGAAGTTCAAGAAATTATATTGCAATAAAATGATATTTTCGCTGCGTCCAATTAGTATTCGCTGCTTAGAAAGACGACCAAATATTTAACATGAAATGGTTCCTATATTAAGTTCAAAACTTATCACTTATAAAAAGTGGTAAGAAAATTCCAGTAATATATTTTCAATCTTTATATATATATATATATATATATATATATATATATATATAATATATTGTTCTTATTTTTATATTTGTTATGGTCCAGGTTTGGATTTAAGAAGAACAATACGAGCATAAAAAGTAGAAATAAACGAATGTACGGAAACACGAAATAATAAATAAGATGTGGAAAAAATATGACTGTCAGTCTGGTTTGGAGTGAACTACTATCGAAGTTCTGAATGATTTGTCCTTTCTCTCTAGAGATGCAAATATTTTCCCATTTAGTGTTAGGAAGAGTTCTTTTCGGAATCTGTTATAACTTGTCGGACCAACGACGTTTTTTTTAAAAAAAAGTGAAACTTGTTAGATTAATTTACTCTTCCTACTTGTTCTTCATTTATTTTATCTTCCTATCGGATTCCTGTCCATCTCTGTTCAATATTTGATGTTTAACTCAGTGGGTTGTCAATTCTTACTGCAGTAGATAGGTGGCCAACCAAAGTCTTAATTGAACCTTTTATATATATAGCAACAAATGGACTATTATTCAATTCTCAATGTTGTCTTTTGTGTAATTAAGTGAATCAAATGAAATAATGAATGGTTTTAATCAGACAGTTTTATTGTTGAGTGTTATAATGTTAAATTCAACTTTATATATATATATATATATATATATATATATATATATATATATATATATATATAAATATATATTATTTGTATCGAAATGACCAGATGACCTGACATTAGTCTTAAAACATGAACACGATTCCACATTCTTTTTAATATGAATACAAAAAGTATTTAAGTAAAGCCAAATGTTTAAAATAAATAACACCACCTACAAACACATTTAAGAAAATGTTACTTGTCTAATGTTTATTATAAACTGGCTCTGTGTTAAATTTATCTCTAAATTAATTTTGTAATAAAAGGAGTGATTTGAAGAAATTTACGAAAAATATATATTTAATAATATGAATAAATATATATCATATATAAATTAAATATATATAATTTATATCGTATATTTATTTGTATAATTGTATTTTTATATATAAAAAGATAGCAATATAGGGCTCCCGATAGATTCCAAAATCACCACAACAGTCGATGAATCATATATATATATATGAACTATTCAATTTGATTGATCGCCGATATATATATGATCGAACCGTTATAAAATACGTCGGATATGACAATAGTTTTCTATGCCAATATGGGATATAGGTTCGAATATATATATAAGAGCGAATATTTTTCTTTAATAAGATTTCTCGAATATTAGGCTGGTGGACGAAAATAAATAAATAAATATATTAATATATATATATATATATCAAATATGGGTGCAATATATATATATATATAATAAAATATATATATATATATATACAATATATACAATATATATATATATATATATATACAATATATATATATATATATATATACAATATATATATATATATATATATATATATATATATAATATATATATATAAATATATATATATATATATATATATATTCAATATATATATGTATACAATATATATATACAATATCAATATATATATATACAATATATATATATATATACAATATATATATATACAATATACAATATATATATATACAATATATATATATATATATATAATATATATATATATATATATATAATATATATATATAATATAAAATATATATATATATATATATATATATATATATATATATATATATATATATATAAGCAGAAATAAGAACATATATTTATATAAAACTGTCTTTTCTTTATAAGCATGGCTTCATATTTGTCTGCGTGTGCGTGTGAGAAAGCAAAACGGAGAGAAAGAGAGCGAGCGATGGCATGCAGGAAATGGTTATCGAAATTCCTGTCTAATGCATAATAATTTTATACTTAGAACACCATGAAAAAAAAATTATGCTCTGTGGGGTCAATATGTCTGACTTCAGGGCAGTTTAAAAGCCCTGCCACATAATCTGAGTGTAGATGACATCCGCTTCTGCTCAACCGTTGCTATGATACCCGTTAATATACCCGGTAATCAGGACACTGTTTCCGGCAATCGGCTGTGAGAAATTCGCCGCACTTCCGGTATTTGTCGCCTGGTAACACTTGTCGATCTATGATGGATGCTGTCGATGATTGGGAGACTTCAGACAAAAGAAATGGAATATGTATTGCGAACGAGATTGTCAAAATGTATAGCAAACGTTTGAAACGTATATATATATATATATATATATATATATATATATATATATATATATATATATATATATATATTGTCTGTCGTATTCAATGGAATGTGCATGAAAGAAGGATTGCTGCCTAAATACGCAAATTTTAAATTGCATGACATGGCAGCTAGCAAGGAAATAAAAAAAAAAACTAAATTAAAGCACCTTGTCTGTCGTATTCAATGAAATGTGCATGAAAGAACGATTGCTGCTTTGGTACACAAAACATATATATATATATATATATATATATATATATATATATTTGTCTATTTAAGCAGCAATCGTATATATATATATATATATACATATATACATCTGTTTCATATATATATATATATATATATATATATATATATATATACACGCTTTGGCAGTAAGGGACTACTTTAACAAAACCATTCCACAGCGTTGGTTCGGGAGTAGGTGAAGCATTGATTCGCCGCCTTGTTCACCTGACCTAACAGAATTTGATTTCTTTTTCGGGGCGGGGGGGGCGATGGCGAAGCATCTTCATTCTCTTCCTATTTCATTTGTAAGTAAAGAACTTTCACTCGGACAGCTTCTTTCCGAGAACCAGTACTTTGATCAAGAATTTAACTTTCCTCTATGGTACTTAGACTTTATAAATGTAACCGCAGTACTAGATTGGCGGCGAGGTCTCATCATTTTACAGATGAAATGGTTGATTGTAACCGAAAGTTATGTGTTCACAGTTTCGTCTCTCGCACGTCTCCCTTATGGAACTCTCTTCCAGCTCCATTCTTCTCTTTCAACTTTGATGTTTGAAAATTTGATTGCAATGTCAATCGTTATCTTTTGTTTTCTTAATTGTTGTTCTTTTATTGTTTTCTCTCTTTATTAGTATATTTTTATCGTATTCACTAACACTGAATGACTGCTTCCGTCTTAGCAATTTTATTACCTTGATTGAGGTGAAATGATTTTAAAAACAAACAAACATATAGGCTGTTTCTGCGATGACTACTATTTTAACTTTTTCAATCTAAGAGAAACGTTATCTATCCTCGCTAACCACAAAAGATGCACTTAATTTCTCCATGCAACCTTCTAACTAGAGTGTTTTTTTCACCTTGTATTGGTTGAAAAGAAAAAAAAGAAATATTTTTTGTCAGTTAAATGATCCTTGTTTTGTTACAGTTTGAAGTTGAGAATTGGCAATGCTTTTTTATTAACATCAGCGTTTGCCTTCTTTGCTCAGAGAAATAGTTTATCAGCTTAAATGCATTATTCAAGTGGTTAGAATAATTTCTCTAACATTCAAGTAGTTTGAAGTATTTCTCTAATATTCAAGTGGTTAGAAGTATTTCTCTAATATTCAAGTTGTTAGAATTATTTCTCTAATAATGTTAATTCGTTTAAGACATATTGCGTCCTTATTCAGTTTTCTTCCATGTTATCATTTGTATTTGGGATTAATTAAAATTTCCGAATCTTCGCTGTACGTGTTTGGATATACTGAAATTCTAGAAGACTATGCACATGCAAGTAATTATTTGTCTTATTTTATCTACCCCGTCCCTTCTGGACATGGGCGATCTTAGCGATCCTTATTTTCTATTCTCTTGTGACCATGAGAAGTGTTCAGCATTTTATCTAGCTTAACACGAAAATCATTGACCATCTTGGCCTCTCCCATATTTCAATTGCCGGTTGTTCAGAATAACATTAGGGGAATTTCGAACGGGAATTCTAGTTCCGCTGTCCACTCTGCATATTAACTGAGAGTCCACAGTCAAGTGAAATCGGGGAGTGCAAATAGGTGAACAGTGCTCAATAGGTACAAGACTAGACATCCATTGAAATAAACGTTGGAATGAGTCGAATCTGAAGAGGGCGGCAGGGAACAACGGCCGAAAAGTTATCATCAAAGTTACGAACATGAAGACATTATGTAAAAATAATTACGCACCCATTAAATTCACAGAATTTAAAATTTAAATTACTATTACGCATCAGTCTTCACGTTAAAGAGAAAATGTCCACACACACACACATATATATATATATATATATACTCGATTCTCCCGTCCAACTCGACGTATCACGTTGAAGCATATCAGTTCCCAGGAAACTGACAGCCCGACGTCAGCACATGAGATTAGATTATAGTGGTGAAGGTTTTGTGCAGAACCACCCACACGTTTTGAAGGGCTGAATACAGAGACCTGGTTCACTACGTGCCACAAAGTTCCCAAAACGACCCTCCACTGGTTTTGAATTCAGAGTTGTCCTTCTCCTAGTTCAGTTGCCATCCAAGGCTATAGAACCCAGTCTGTCCTGCTATTTACCGATAGCTGGAGGGAAACGAAGAGAATTAATACCTTTCCCCAGGTTATTAGCTCGTAAGTGAATATAATGGATGCGACTGGAATTCGAACTCGGCTCTCCGATTCCTCAATCCGAGCCGCTATCCATTACTCCACCATGCCTCCTACGTAATTTCCCCATGCAACCTTCTAACTAGAGTATCTTTTTCACCTTGTATTGGTTGAATATTTAGTGAAAAAAAAAACAATGCCTCCGTTTAACCAATTGACACATGTATATATACTGGTAGAAAATACAAACATAATTACCTCATCCACGTGTAAAAAAGATAAAAAAATAATGCCAGCCTTAATAATAAAAAAGAAAAAGCCAACACTATAATATTAACTACGAACACGGCCACAATGTGCCAATTGTCTTGCGGAAATAAAGTATCCTATAACTCTAGTGACATACACACCACCCATAAACCTAATTAAAAAGCAAAATAAATCATCCTTGATAATGCCTTAAAACTATAACCGAAAGTGCTCGTAATTACTGAGCATTTGGACAGTTTCTACACACTCTGTGTCCAGAATGGAAAAAAACATTGTTCAAGCAAGAAAAATGAAGCAAAAAGAATAATCACAGTAACTTCTCTGAGGTCCTTAATGAAACATATATAAATGAAGGATTGCTGCATATTAAACACACGCACGTTTATATATATATATATATATATATATATATATATATATATATATATATATATATATATATATATATATATAATATAAAAAAGGCTTAAACACTAATATTCCATGGTCATAATTTATTCCATTGGAATCGTAAATACGATCCAATTCATCAGACCTACAAATTCAAAAAGAAAACAGAAAAAACAACTCCGGAAGTTTAAAGAGAATTTAGAGAGAGTGTAAGTATGAGGGGGAGAGAGATTAAACCTTAACAGAGGGAATATTAGGAGAGGTGGGTGGAAGGTTTTTTCCCCTCTCTCTCTATATATATAACTTTTGCTGCCTTATGCTTTTTTCACATATACACACACACGCACACACCTATATATATATAATGTGAAAAAAAGCATAAGTTTGCAAACATTTTATTTTCCCAATTTTTGAATGAGATATTTCACATCGGAATCAATATTGTCTCTAAACTGTCCAAAGTTCACATTTTCTTCATGAAGCCCTTTCAATATCAATAAGTATGCGTTGTCAATACTATAGCGAAGATTTTACTAGCTGTCTCCTGACATTTTTCAAACGCTAAAATGAAAAATGTTCTAAAGACCATGTGTCAATTGGTTAAACGGAGTTTGATCCCCCTGTAAAAGATTGTATTATTATTATTATTATTATTATTATTATTATTATTATTATTAAGATCTTCAAAGATACATTACAATCTACAGAGCCTGCCTAGATTCTGCTCTGTGATCTTTGATCACGACGTCTAGGCGATTAGATTTAATTTTTCTGTCTGTATTGCAAAGTCCCATTAAACTGTTACAGGTGCTATTTCCGTAGACGGGTCAGGGTGGTGTTCGCACCAATTTTTTTGCAGTGTCCTCCTAAAGCTCTTTATTATTATTATTATTATTATTATTATTATTATTATTATTATTATTATTATTTCTTTTGATTTCTGTTGTAAACATATTTCCTTCCGGGTCCCAACCATAAACCTAAGCTCAGAGATGGTTTCATGACATTTTCCACTGATCAATTTTTTTGCAAAAATAGCAAAATAAATAAATAAATAAAAAATAAACAACTAAGACGACAGCATTTTACATAAAGCTCTTTGTCATATGTGAGATGTAGTTGTGATTACAATTGTTTGTATTTCTTAAAGATTGAATCTATGAATGAATCTATCGAACCCTTTTCCACTCAATCTGAATGATGAGATTTTCATTTCAAGATCCTTGTATTGTTATACATTCTTTTTTATATCTTCAAAGATACATTACAGCGTCCAGGGGCTGCCTAGTCAATAAGGACGCACATTCTGTTCTTGTGGTCTTTGATCACAATGGCTGGGCGATTAGATTTGATTCTTCTGTATGTGTGTATTGTAAAATGTCATAAAATTGTTACATGTCCTATCTCTGAAACCAGTTTTTATCTCATCTTCTGTCATGTTATCAATTTCCACTGTTATTTTTTTTATTTGTTGTCGATTGGATTATATCTGATTGTATTTTGTTTTATATTTAGTTTTATCTTAACTATTTCTCTATTTGAGTGCCTTTCATTGCGTATGATGTCCCAGCAATCATTGGTATGCCTATTTGGGTTGAGATATAGTCCTATTTTTCTTCCTAACATATCCTCTCTCTATTTGGTATGTCTGATTAGTAATGTTATTTGTGGCTTTTCGAGTGCTTTGAAAAAGATGCCAGGACCTGTTTATACTCGCTACGATCGCCATTTCGTTCGCTTTTTTTTAATAAATTGATTTGGCATTAAGTCCCCAGGTCCGGTGACAAGGTGTCTCACTGTTGATGGAAGAGTGACAGGGTTTTCGACCCCCACCCCCTGGTTCCTCGCTGAGGGACGAGGTACTTGTTTATCTGGGTGAAGTTTTTATTTGTAAACATTGAGATTCGTATATATATTATATATATATATATATATATGATAAAAAGGCTTAAACACTAATATTCCATGGTCATAATTTATTCCATTGGAATCATAAATACGATCCAATTCATGAGACCTACAAATTCAAAAAGAAAACAGAAAAAAAAAACAAATCCAGGAATAAAAAATAAAATTTAATGAGAGTGTATATATCCTTACTCTGTCCTGGACATTGAGGTCTACCTGGATTCTATCCTCTTGGAATTTTCTTTTATACAAATATAAATGTATGTGTATGTATGTATGTATTTTAGATATATGATTGCATATGTATGTGTATATTTACCACTAATATATATATATATATATATATGCACACACACACACACACACTCACAGACACACACACACACACATATATATGTATATATATAAATTCATGAACAAAATTCAAACGGATAGAGATGTCAACTTAATAATCAATAATAATTTTTTTTTAAAATAGAAAACATTACTCGAAGTAAATTTATATTTTAAAATAAAATTTTATTCTTTTAATGTACTTTCTATGAATATTTTTTCTAATCGACTATTTCATAGAAAATCCCCCAAATTTTTGTAAAAATTTAAATCACTAATAAACATCAAATTAAATTCTTTGTAGACAGTTTTGACATTCAAATTTATATCAAACATTATAATCTTTATGAACCCCCAAACTAACACTTTCGAAGTAAAGCAAAATGACAGCGTCTTTTTCGGGCCTGTTCTTTCCAAAGAAAATTAGAGACATCTTCTCTCATGACTTCCTTCTCTCTTTTACTTTTTATGTCTTTTTTCTCCTCTACACCTTCTATATCAATATATAACTTTCGTTAAGTTAACCGATTAAATGTGTCAATGTCTGGACCTCATCAAGTAATTTTAAGTATGAAAGAATAGAAATATTAAATTACATCTAACTCACATATCTTCCCTCTCCCCCCTCATTTCCTCACTTCGTTAATTTACATATGCTTAATACTGCCCGTCAAAAATCTGTAAATTTCTTTTCATTTTTCGTTTTAACGTTTGGCAGTAAAGTCTGATGATCCGCATTCCTTTAAAAGGGCTGTGCGAAATAAATTATTACATGGAACCTTAAAGTGGTATGTTTATATATATATATATATATATATATATATATATATATATATGTTGCGTTTTATCCTTAACCGCGAAGGGGTAATTTTGTTCAAGATACCACCTCTAGGAAAACTGTCGACCAAAACTAAAGACCTCGTCCAGTCCATGTGATACAGCTATTGTCGTCAGATAACATTAGTATTATTATTTTATTTCCTTTGATTTCTGGTATGTACACATTTCTTTCCAGGCTCCGTCAGAAATGGCATCATGACATTTTACACTGACCAATTAAAACACACACACACACACACACACATTTTACAGAGAAATGGGCCTTTGTAAGGTGTGGGCTGTAAACGTGAGAATAATTGTTTGTATTTCTTTAAGGCATGGGATTCCAGGAATCTCTTCAGTGAGTCTACTGGAATGTTTTTCAAACAATCCGGGGGCTCCAACTCCAACAGGAATTGTTGATGTTTCCATGTGCCACATTTTTGAGATTTTGATTTCAAGTGCTTTGTATTTTGATAGGTTTTTGGAGATCTTCAGAGATATACTGCAGTCTGCAGCTACTGCCATGTCAATAAGGAAACCATTTTTGAGTTTGAGGTCTCTAGTAACAATGCCTGGGCAGTTAGCACAGATTGTTCTGTCTATGTGTATTGTGTAGTCCCATAAAATTGTAACAGTTCCTATCTCTGTAACCGCGTCTGCGTGGTGTTCATACGAATTATTATTATTATTATTATTATTATTTTGAACGCATATTAAACTTTTATAAACAATTTAAAATACTATATCATGTTTAACTTAATGTGTATATTTTTTAAACATACGTCCTAGAATGTTGAATATTTCCTTGTCGTGGATTCTGTCACATATTTTGGTATTAACTTTTAATACTTGTCTTACGGTAAGAGATATATTTGGATTCTTTGTGATATGATTTGATGAACAATGTATGCACAATTATTCAAGAAGTGACAAGACAAGCCATGATTTTTTTTTTTATTATTGATACTGAAGATGCAAGCTTAGAAAGGACAGAAGAATTCATAAACAACATTGTTTTTACACAATGTTTTTGAGCATCTGAATCATAAATATATATATATATATATATATATATATATGGGGCGAGAGAGAGAGGAGATGAAGAAAGAGAAATATTGAGAGATATTCGTAGACAGGGAGGCAGAGAGATTAAACAGATCTTCCGAGAGCTAGAAACACCTCAAAGGATTGTAATTTTATCCCTCTGGCCAATCAGGCATCAATAATCAGACTTTAGATTAAATATTAAAATGTCTATTTCTGTATCCCACCTTCAATCTTTGTCCGACTTTATTGTTATCTAGTATATATATATTGCTTTTATAGTAATGCCACAAGTTCGCAGAAACTTGGCTGAAGAACTGAACTGCTGTAACGTTGCCAAAATCCTATTTTGTATTGTTATTCATCCTTTCAAATCTTTTGGGGAAGAAGCAATTCTTCAGAGAATAAAAATAATTTAAATATAGACTACCACCATATCTTCTTCTATGCGGAGTACAACTTCGATGTATGGGCGATGCTAACTATCCACATCTTCCTAATCTTTGTAGCACTTCGCAAATATTGTGTTTTTAAATGTCATAACTCCTATCCATTTACACTATTTACATTATTCGGACTATTGTCTTCATCTTTGCTACCATGTTTATCACAACGTTTCGGCTGTTGTACGCACCGGCCTTCTTCAGGTGGTTGGAATGTCGAACTGAAACCATTATTTCGCTCACTTGGAGGTGAAGACAGGTCTAGTTCCACGTGCCATGTTTAATGGATGTCAGTTATCAGTTATCTCCCATTAATTCCCTTCTCCAAGTTCTCCACTGCCTTAACCGGGTATTGAACTCACACTCTTTGGGTACTGTCACAGGATCTAACGAACACCTTTATCCGCTGTGACATGTGTCCCTGAGGCTGAAACGTTGTGATAAATATGGCGACAAACATGAGAACAATAGTCCGAATGATGTAAATAGTGTACATCATACGTCATTGAATCAGACCAGGAAATAGCAGTATTAAAAAGTGATCAATACACGCGTGAAAAATAAAATAGCACGTAGAGCTTTCCTTATTAAAAATCAGGAGATCAGTTGAATCCGCTGCCTTGGTTTCAACTTTACGGTATCCTCAGGGATGAAAAGTAACAAGTCTGATTTCAGGTCTGATTTTAACAAAACTACCTTTGACGGTATCCACATTATTCTGACTATTGTCCTCATCTTGTTGACATATTTATCAAAAGGTTTCGGCCGTTGTGCGCTTCGGTCTTCTTCAGGTGGTTGGAATGTCGAACTGAAACCTTTATTTCGCTCACTGGAGTAGACTGTTCTAGTTCCACGTGCCATGTCTAATAGATGCCAGTCATTAGTTAAGGCAGTGGAGAACTTGGAGATAACTGATAGCTGAGATCCATGGCTGACCACATATGGAGAGAGAAGGGAGATAACCACCCCCTGTGGGATCAGGTTGAGATCATAGACAAAGAACACCATTGGAAAATTCGTAAAATTAAGGAATCAGCACATATGCTAGACCACAAAAATCTCCTGAGCCGACCAAGCATAGAAATGAATATGGGGACCAGTAATAAGGACTGCCAGAGAAGAGCGATAATAACAACAGAAAATGGTAAAAACATGAAATGTTAACAACAAAAAAATGCAATATGAGCACTGGTAAAAAAACGATTGCTAAAGACATTAAGTGTATAATATCCAGAAATTCATACACAGATGTACTCAAGGACACATGGCACAGTTGATAAAGGCGTTAGTGATATACTGTGACAGGACCCAATACCCGGTTAAGGTAGTGGGAAAATTAACAGGAGATAACTGATAACTGACATCCATTAAACATGGCACGTGGAACTAGAACAGTCTAGCGAAATAAAGGGTTCAGTTCGACATTCCAACCACCTGAAAAAGGCCCGAGCGTACAACGTCTGAAACGTTGTAATAATGAAGGCAACAAAGATGAGAACAATAGTCCGAATAATGTAAATAATGAATATTTTCTGGCTTTAAATAACTTTCAAAGGTTGGTAAGCCGTAAAAAAACAATCAGTCAATTTAATTTAATAATCCCAAATCCGAATATTGAACTCAAAAAAAGAAGTATCATTATTTTTCATAGGATTCTTGGCTTAGAATCATCTTTATTATGCTTTTCGTTTCAAATTTTTGTTAGCCTTCATACTCAATAATTTCAGCTGTTCTCCTCTACGACCCTCTTAACCATACTGGAATTTTAAACCGAACACACATTTCGCTTCTTTGTTTTTCTCCAGACAAAACCAGAATATATAACTTTTCTACACTAGCAATCCCAGAGATTGAAATCACAATGGCCAGGCCACCTGCTATGTAACAAAACAACGATTTAATCCAGAAAACCAGGTATTTCTCGGTTCGAAATAACAAGAATTTTACCAAGTGTGAATAGTGACACCTGAAGAAGGCTGGAATGTGGTGTCTCATCAGAGAGGATGCGATCCTTTCCCACCCCAATATATATATATATATATATATATATATATATATATATATATATATATATATATATATATATATATATATATATATATATAATAGCTGATCATTCATATTCGAGGATACCTGTCTATTAGGGCGGCTAACCAATCCATATTGCTGAAGCTCGCTCAACAGATATTAGTTACAGTTTCTGGTAGAGATCGTGTTATATAGCGTGATCAAAAATTTGAACAAGGCCAGCACGCTCAAACCCTTTGTGCTAAGCAATGTTAGAGCTATCGATTTAGAATGGAAAAAAGTTCCGTCTACAGAATTTCACTTACAAGGCTTGGGTCAACACATGGCATTGTTTTCAGGCACTTTCCAAAGGTGCCGCTCGCTGGGATCGACCTGTACCCATTCCGATAACATCAGGATGTCTCCTTCCTGATAAATCGACCATCGTGAAATTCGAACCCGGGTCTCATGATCAGAAACATTCTAACTACTCGGCGATTAACACGTATGTGAATATAATGGATTCGACTGGAATTCAAAGTCGGGAAAAATTCGTCAATCAGAGCCTTTTTTTTTTTCCCACTATCTACTAGATCAGCAATATATTCAATATATATATATATATATATATATATATATATATATATATATATATATATATATATATATATATATATATATATATAAAATATACACTATTGTCCTCACTTTTTGTTGATTTTATCAATATTAAACAAAAAAATGCCATTTTTGATGCCTTATAACAAATTTAGTATAGAAAAAATAATATGTAAACTGCTAGAAATGGATAAAAATAAAACATTAAAAAATATAAAGGATATATATATATATATATATATATATATATATATATATATATATATATATCTTTCTTCAATCTTCTTTCATTGATTTTGTTTGTTAGTTAGGAAAAAAAAAGCTTGTTAGTTAGGAAAAAACTCGTCGACTCATAAAAATTAATGATTATTTTTCCGTGAACTAATTTTAGAAGAGATGATGTAATATCGATCTACTATAGCGGGTATACCTGAGTTTTTATAGAGTTATTGGACATAACTGCTATTTATAATTGCCAATTGCGCAAAACTGTCATCATATAATAATAATAATAATAATAATAATAATAATAATAAATTGTTATTAAAGACCACAAACAAAAACGATGTCTCCTTGTTGATATGGCAGTCCCTGCTGACTGCAATGTACCTTTGAAGATATTAAAAAGCTGTCAAAATACAAGGATCTTGAAATAGATATCTCGAAAATGTGGCATATCAACAATCCCTGTTGTAGTTGAAGCCCTAGGAATGGTTGGAAAAGATTCCAGTAGACTAATTGAAGGGATTCCTGGAAGTCCATGACTCAAAGAGATACAAAAAATTGTTCTGACAAGTACAGCCCATACTTTATGAAGGGCTTTATCTATGTAATTTTTGTCAGTGGAAAGCCTTTGTCATGAACCTCTTATTTCTAACCTTAAGTCCCTGGGTGGGACACGGAAAGAAATGTGTAAACGCCAGAAATCAAATAAAATAAATAATAATAATAATAATAGTGGACCAAATGCAGAAACAATTGCAAGGTAAACATCTTCATTTTCAATACTCTGTCCGTACCATGTTCACAAACACTAAACCCATCAGTGGTTACGTAGTGCAGGAAGAAAATTATTGAAAAGTTGATGGTTTTATTCTTGTTGCACAGGATCAATTATTTGCATAACAAGAAAATATCAAGCAAGCATACTTCCTCATTTTTCTTCTCATAGAATCGCCACACCACATCCATTCCGTTTTGCACACAAACCTCTGTTTTGTTAAGATTTCGAGGTTGTTAATTGTGCATATATTTTCAAGATTGGGGAAAACTAGAAGATGGCCCATAGTGTGTGATTGCCAGTTGGGAACAATATCGGTGTTATATCCCCATTTCTGAAGGTTGGGTTTACCAAAAGCTGTTCGGGGGCGATTTAAGAAGGACCAGAAAGGCCAGGTATCACTGGAGCCAGTATGTAGGGATTTAGTTCTCGATTATTTGTAACTTTTTACTATATTTTTTAAAAGTTTATATGGAGATTTTTTTCGGAAGCTCATAAAGGGGATAAGACATATTTATCTTAAATATAAGAATATATACTTTGTCAACCCATGTAAATTTTGGCATATCTAAATATTTTCTCTTTATTTAAAATAAAGATTTCTGTAAAACGTCTTAGATAACTGTCTATAATTCTGAGATGAGGTATTATGTACATTATTTACATTTGTCGGACTATTGTCCTCATCTTTGTCGCCATATTTATTACAACGTTTCGGCCGTTCAGTATCTGTCTATATTTCTGAGATGATGTATTATGTACATTATTTACATTAGTCGGACTATTGTCCTCATCTTTGCCGCTATATTTATTACAAAGTTTCGGCTGTTGTACGCTCCAGCCTTCTTCCCAGAAATTCATACATGGATAAAGGCGTTGGTTAGATCCAGTGACTGGACCCAAAGAGTGTGAGTTCAATATCCGGTTAAGGCAGTGGAGAATTAACAGGAGATACCTGATAACTGACACCCATTAAACATTGCACGTTGAACTAGAAGAGTCTACCCCAGAGAGCAAAATAAAAGGTTCAGTTCGATATTCTAACCGCCTGAAGAAGGCCGGAGCGTACAACGGCCGAAACGTTGTGATAAATATGGCATCAAAGATGAGGTCAATAGTCCGAATAATGTAAATAGTGTACATAATACCTAATCTCAGAAATATAGAAAGATACCAATACATTTGCAAAACCAAATTTAGCAAAGGATTTCTTTTGTTCCTGCCTTATTGGACATGTTTGGTTTGTCTCGATGGTCTAAATTGGTTATAACTTGCCCTTAAGCTATTTAGTGCCGTGACACCTGCAGCGTAAATTATACTTATCTGGCACCAACCTGTAATCCGTATTGATAATCCCAAGAAGAATGAAATCCAGAGAGCTCAATGTTAAATCAGAGCGAATAACTTAATTTAAAGAAAACCATACAACTTTAATGTTCTATAAGGTTATAATCTTCCCGCACTTAAATTTAAACTTACACTTTTGGAGGGTAGTATTAGCCGATGTAAGATGATATCGAGAGTGGTAAGAGATAGTGCGACAGACATGGTCGAAATTAGAGATCGTAATGTTTTTTAAATGTAATTTTATTACAATACTTAATAGAAAGGGAGTGGGTAAGGATCAGACATTGACCTCTTTAATAATTCAACTCCCCGGAAATAATATAAAGAGAGAGAAAAAGGAAGAAGAGAAGTCATGATGTAAGAAATAAGGGATGGACTTCGGGTTTTTAAAGAAAAGAGATGGAGATAAAAAAAAAACTTAGAGAGGGAAATTATGACAATTAATGTATGTGGGCATATCACTGCCAAACTGGAAAAACACAGATTTATATATTTAAAAAAAATCTTAAAATATTTGATACTAATTTAAGTGTTTCAATCCTCCACAAATAAAATAGGAATTTAATAGAACTTGAATATTGTATCAATAAACAAAATACAAAAAAAAATTCCTAATATTAATATTTTAATATTATGAGTAATGGTTAAGGATGAATATTTCTTAGTTAAAATTTAACTCATCAATTTAATTAGAAACTATTTCTTAATTAAAGTTTAACTATGTAAATCTAATTTGAAACTATTTCAAGAAGAAGGTTTGAATGTAATAAAAAAATTCTCTGACTTTAAATTTAAAATATATAGATATATAGACATACACGTGTACATATATACATATCCACACACATACTCACACACACATATATATATGCATACATATGCATACATATATACCTCATACATATATTCATATACACCACGTATATATTTACGTAAATATATATACACACATGAACTTGCCTACAAATATAACTACACATACAACAACGTACACATGTATTGATACACACACATATACATACATAAACTTACATATCTACACACAAACAACACACACATACACACACACACACACACATATATATAAATATATATATATATATATATATATATATATATATATATATATATATATATATATACATTCACCTACACATTTACACATTCAACATATATATACATATTTAAATTTCCTTTGAAGTTTTGGTTAATGTTTGATAGTAATTTAAGTATTTACATTCACCACAAAATAAATTAGGATTAAAAATAAAAATAAAAAAATAAATAAATTACTAATTTTAATATTATTAATGTTGTGAATAACGGTTAAGGAGTAATATTTCATAATTAAAATCTAAGTCATCAATTCAATTTGAATATTTCGAGATGAATAATATTTCTGTCTTCAAATCTGATTTGAAACTATTTCAAGATCAAGCAAGAATTGAAGGTTTTAGTCAAAAGATTCATTGTCTTTATATTTAATCTATCTATCTATCTATCTATCTATATATATATATATATATATATATATATACAAACATATATACATATATACATACATATGCATACATACATATCTTATACATATATTCATACACACCACATACATATTTTTAAGTCAATATATATACATATACTCATATAGTCGTATACATATACAGATACATATACAACCACTTACATATGTATCGATGCACAGAAATATACATACATAGCCTTACATATACACACACATATACATCCATATATACATTTACACACGCATCTATATATATATATATATATATATATATATATATACATTTACTAAAAAATGAACACAAATGGGCATGTCCCAATACTCCTAAATACGTTGGACGCTATTGTAAGAGGTGGGTATTATGCTGTCTAAGTAGTTCACAACTAGCAGTGGTTTACCTATTTCACGCTGCTGGCAAGTATTGTATTTTGTTGATGTTATAAAGATTACCATTTCATTTCCAACCTCCGTTTTAGTTATTCCTTTTCTAGGTTACAACAAATACAATAGATAGATAGATAGCCAGGCTGTGATAGATAGATAGATGATAGATAGATAGATAGATAGATAGATAGATAGATAGATAGATAGATAGATAAGAAACAGACCATAATAGTGTTATATCCCGTACCTGCGTTTTGGTTATTCCTCATTTAATTATCCTTTCTAGGTTACAACAGTAACGTACAGGGAATTCTTAATTGAACCCTTTATTTAATCTAGCAGATAAACTGGTCTGGTTCCGCTACATTTGCAAGTGTATCTTGATATGAGTAACTGTTATATGCCGTACCTATACTGTACCTAATGGGTATGTCCCAATACTAATAAATACGTTGGACACTATTCCAAGTAGCGGTAATATGATGTCTAAGTAGTCCACTAATAGCAGTGGTTTACCTATTTCCCTCCGCTGGCGAGTATTGTATATTGTTAATGCTATAAAGGTTATTATTTTCATTTCCAACCTCCGTTTTGGTTATTCCTCATTCAGTAATCTTTATAACAGTTGGTATCATTTCTTGCAAGAAGCAAAATGCAGAAGGAGATATTGTGAATGATTATCATCTTCTAAACCAGTTACCCATCAGCACATGTTGGCTTGTCTCACACTGCTGAAAACACAGCATGCCAATAATTATCTTAGCGGAAGGCATTTTCACACCTCTCTTGATTCAGCACTACTGTTTCGCGCGTTTTCTGATATTAAAAACTTAAAGAAATTTTATCACTGTCAGGATTTTACAGCACAAGAGACTCAAACCCTCATTTTGCTGTGCGAGGCGTCAAAACTTTTACAGTTTTTGTCTCGATTACAATAAATGAAATATAAAAAAAATAAGCCATTTATGTTTTTCTTTCTCTATTTATTGGATCATTATTATTGTGATTACTATTACTCTACCTGTTCCGTAAAAAAAAATGGCGGCAACTGTCAGTAAGTTTTGATAGCGAGATGCAATTAAACAAAAGTCTTGAAACAATTTATTTAGTTTCAATAATGAACAGAGATAAAGAATTTACAAATGCAATAGAGGAAAATGAAAGGGCTGGTTAAGTTTAATGCATCAGAAACAAAACGGCTCTCTATTACCAACCACAGAGAACAAATTCTTCCTCCCATTAGAATGTCTGATGCTCACCTCTACGAGAGCACCTCTTTGCAACTGCTTTGTCTCACATTGTCCTCTCACCTGAGATGGAACAAATACATTGAATCAATAGCGTCAACGACCGTAAGGAAAGTTAGTTCTCTGTGTCGCACCAGAAAGTTTTTTTTTCTCGCCAGAGTCCATCCTTGAAATCTGTAAACCAACCATTCGCCCTTGCATGGAATACTACCGTCATATATGGTCTGTAGCCCCCACTGTTCGTCTTAAGATTCTCGAAAAAATCCAGAGACAGATATGCAATATGGTTGACCTTGTTCTGGCATCTCGTTTACAGTTGCTCTCTTAAAGACGTGCCGTCACCTCCTTCTGTCTTTTCTATAAATACTTTCACAGTAGCTGCTCCGACGAACTACTTTCGTTAATTCCCAAACTGTTACTAGCTTGGCATCTCATCCTACCCTTTCACTATCAAAATGGTTAAATGTACTCGTCTCGTCTACTCCAATACTTTCATGTCTCGCACTTCCCGTCTGGGAAACTCCCTTCCTCTTACTTCTTTCCCTGATAGCTATAATCTCCATCTATTAAAATGTAATGTCAATCGACATCTCCAGATGCCTTGATCTATTCCCAGTCCTTCTCCACATGTACCACTCCTCTTTACTCTTGCTCCCGCTCTGTGTAACCCCTTGCGTGCTAGTGGCCCTCCCGCCTTGCTTGGGTAAAAAGCTTACAACAAACGTTTAATTGTTGCCTTCCCGTTATATATTTTAGATCTTAAATGTTATGATTCATTGTTTATTACTGTTATTTTGAAAATCGTTTTTAGTTCAGTATCTTTAACTATTAAACATTAAATGTTTAATATAAACGAGAAATGGAGAAATCTCTCGATTAGATTAGAAACAGAACGATAAAAACAAGGATCTCGATCGCTGAAAGAGAAGACGTTAAGAAGACAGAAGATAACGATTTACATTGCATTGAAATTTCGGGAACTTTCATTACATTTAATATAATATTTATTATTAATAACCTTTGTTGACAGTATTATTGTAAAAACAATTCTCTCTTCCACTTCACATACGTTAATTATATAAATTTAAGCAAATCAGTAAGAGTTATTATTAATTTTATTATTTATGAAATGTACACGTGTATCCAGGCCATCAAAAATGACGGCATTTTTAGAAAGTTTTACAAGTGCGATGCAATGAAACAACAGTTTTGAAATAATATACTGACATTTAATAAAGGGGGGGGAGAATTCAAAAGAAAAATAGGGGTCAATGAACAGTTTAATTAGCCCGTCCCCTTTATATTTCAGTGCTCTCTATGATTAATTGATTACTCCTGGTATTATATAAATCATTCTTTGGTTTGGTTTGACTTGTTTTACAGCATATCAACACCACAATGGGTTATTTAATACCCACAAGATTTTTATTGCTGCTAATATTTTTATCTATCTATCTATCTATCTATCTATCTATCTATCTCAGAATATTTTGGTTTAGTTTGGTTTGTTTTACGGCATATCAACCTCAATGGCTTATTGAATGCCGACAAAATTTTTATTGTTGCTAATTTTTTTTTTTTCAAAAATATATTGCTGGTAATAATTTTTCTTCAAAAATTTATTGCTGATTATAATTTTTACAAAAATGTATTGCTAGCGATCAAACCTATTTTTTACACTTTCATAGTGTTTTTATCCCAGTTTGGTGGGTTCGGCTATTTTAAGAGGGGCCCAACAAGTGCTATCAACACGGGTTAGGGTGAACCTGAGGACACCAGCATTTAAAAGGTTGTTCTACGCTCCTCAAAATCGTCTTGCTGTTTGATGTAGTTTATCGTCATACACAGGGTACGGATGTAGTTTATCGTCATACTTAGGACGCGAGTGTAGTTTTATCGTCGTACCCTGGTCGTGGAAATATTTTATCGCCATACACAGAACGATCGTTATTTGCTAAGTATTGTCACCTGTTAAACATTTTGCGTCTAATATAAAGGTGAAATGAAAATATCTCGCGATTAGATTAGAAACAGAACGATAAAAACTGCGACGACAAAATCTACTTTAAGATCACGTTGAATCAAGACGATCACTTAATAGATATAGGTATCTGTGTGCCTCACATATAGGCTATAAAAATAAGACTGCAATATAAGAGACGTGGAATAAAGGGAACTGATTAACTAAAACTGTTTTGCTTAGGGACTGATTTTTGCCTAAATGTAGATAAATATTTTATTTGTATAGGGCACTAAAACGATCAATGGATGTAATCACATGTATATTTACTAGTTTAAGTTGATTTACCTTCGTACTCACTAAACATGGGACAGGAAATATATAAATAAACGAACTGATTATTATTATATGGCCTGATTATTGTTGAGGGGTTTTCCCCTTTTTGCACAAATGGACTAACCCAGTATATACATATACTACGGCTACGTGAAGCCCCGAGAGCAAGACCAAAGAGTCGAGTCCAGAGTGACAGAGTAAAAGGTTGTAGGTAACCGGAAGAGTGAGGGGTGAGGTAACAGCGTTGTAGGAGTCACAGTGAGCAGGCACGTAGACTCAGTCAGAAGTCATACACTTCAATATCAAAGACAGTATAGATATTTTGCTACTAACCCGTATTCCTGGAACTACTAACCTGCATTACCAGTTTGTATTATTACGTTAATACAGTATTTTCATATATTCATTCCTGGCGTTTGTTATTTATTGGTACCGGATTTCAACCCGGAATCCACAACAATTATACACGTCAATTTAGTAGGTACAGGTTTTTGTGAAGACACCCATATTTATTTACAAACATGGACCTTAACATCAACCAGCCTAGATCACTGAAAGTCTAAAGAAGACTTACATGTAAGCAAGGATATAAACTAAATACAAACGAAATGTATATTTATAAATACATATAAAACATATTGCACAGGGAAACGTATATTTTATTAACATAATATTGAATACACCTAAATAATTTATTATTTTATAAAGGTTGTTCCAATGATTTGAAACTATTTTAAATATGAATTAAGTTTAAGCGTTTAATACTATTTGTTTTTCTTTCAGATTTAACAACATAAATCTTTGGCATTTTCAACCATACAAAGATTAACAATCAAACAACGAAAATGGACGTTCAAACAGGAATGTATTTTGTGCGCTTCGCGATTATTTCAATGTTTATTGCAATGTTTTCAGCTGAATGGCGTAAACGAGCAAGCAATGGGGTTTTCACATCTGCCACTGACCCAGTTTGTTGGAATTTACGAACAATTTTTCCAATTGCTCTCTTGAAACTTTAAAGCGTTGTTTGATTGTTAATTTTTCCAAGTTTGAAATTGCCAAAGAAATAAGTTGTTACATCTGAAAAAAAAAAAAAAAATGCTTAAACTTTTTTCAAATTTAAATCAGGTCTAGTTATTGGAACACCTTTGAAATCTTTTTCCATAGAACGATTTAAAATGTTTTTATAATCTCTTATAATAAAAAATATAATAATAATAATAATATATTTTCTACTTTGTAAAAAGCAATTTTTAAAAAAGTCAATGCTGCGAATTGTGGATTTTTAATTCATTTGTTTCTTTCTCCCATTTGGTATATATATATATATATATATATATATATATATATATATATATATATATAAAATAATTGATTTAAAATATGGTTTTTTTTCTACACAATTCTAACCATGTTTCAAAAAAGAAGCTAAAAAGCATTGAATTTAATTTTGCAATTAAATTAAAAGCATTATTTCCATTTCATCTTCAAGTAAATTCAGCTTGAAGATGAAATAGAACAAATCAAAAGCATATTTAAATCAATTAATTTATAATATTAATGTTCTGTAAATTTACATTGAGCACTATTTTGTAAAAATAAAACTATCTATAAGAACACCGGATTATATATCTTACTGTTCTTTCTTTTTTTTTTAGAGAATATTTATATATATATATATATATATATATATATATATATATATATATATATATATATTATAATTATTTTTTAAATATATGATTCCTTATTTTCATATAAAATTTTTCTCATGTTTTAAAAACGAGACCCAAAACCCTTGTTGAAAATTTAGGATGAAAACAGGGCTTGAAACCTTTAATTCAATTTAATTTTAATAATTATAAAAGGGTTTCGGCTCTTGTTTTTGAAACATGAGAACTCTTTAAATAGCATGGAAGGAATTATATTTGTTTTTTAAAAATAATTATAATTTAAACTCTATTCTGTATGGAGCACTGTTTTTTTTTTAAAAAAAAAAAAAGTACGAAAGAACTCCGGATTATTTACCTAACGTGTCCATTCCTATTTTTCTATATATCTGCACATATGTGTGTGTATTCTATGTTTATTAAGGAAGCGAGATATTCTTAAACTCCCATCAGCCATCCAATCATTGATTGTTTTTTTTTTTTTTACTTTTCCACAGTTTCAAATTTACCATTATAACATACGCAATAGCTTTTATTGATCTTTGAGAGACCTACTTTGGATAGATGTCTTTTAATGATGGACCCCTCTTATTCGATTTGATTAATATACGGATTGACTTCCGGCTATTCTTTTAAGTTGGTATCCTTCACACCTTTCTTTTTTTTTTGGCAATTTTCTGCATCGAAGAATATAAAGTAACATCGAAGTGATTTTAAAGATTCTTGGTTGAGACCACTACCAAAGAAAAACCTAATGTCAAAGAACTTACAATAATTCCCTGTCATTATCTTGACACTACCATTTTGAAGGGATCTCTAATTTTATTTTATTTTATATCAGTCTAAGACTTTAGTCCCCCATACGTTTGTTGCCTTCAAAGTGTAACTATTTCGGTGAAGGATTTGAACATAAAGAATCTACTTTCATCACAGAATTGTCGGGAGAATCAGTTTGGTCAAACTTACTCGATTTCACTTAAGATCATAGTTGTTAGTTCAGTTGCTTTCATGTCTTTAGCCATGTTTTTTTTAATATTCTTTTTCTCAGTTTAATTTCGTATCACGAGATTCTTCAAAAATATATTTGGTATTCAGTCTTCTTTCTTTTTATAATCTCTGTGTTTTGCAATCTTAAACCATTTTTTCTTCTTTCTCGTGCCAATTCAATTTTCTTATAATCTTGGATATTCAGTGGACAGAAGGATCTACACATTATTACAAGCCTCTTTCTATTTATTTTTTTTTTTTTTTACATTAGAATTTATATAAAACTTATCGTCCCAACCAAGAAGAGATTCCCGAAATAAATTCTGTTAAATTTGGGGATTTTTCAGTTTTTCGGAAGTGTATTCTGTACGCACCGTTTCAGAGTTTCCTCTTAAATCTACACACACCCGGAGGCATATACGTGCGCACGCCCCCACACACAAACACACAAGCACACAGGCACTCACACACACGCACATATTTAAGTATATATACTGGAAGTAACAACAAAATTGTCCAAAACTTGCAATAGCAATTTTGTACAATTGTTAGATTAAGTTTGACCCGATGTGTCTTAAAAATGATTAAAGATATCTTACTGGAATTCCCCGAGTTTTATAACCCTACTGAACTCTAATTTACACAATAAGAATGTATTCAAATCCAAGTTGAAATGATAATCCCTCTTCCTGTTGTGATTTCCTGATCCAGTTTCCTCTATACTGTTTCCTCTTTTTAAAACTCGTTCACCGTTCTCTTGATGGTTCTTGAATGGATCGTGAAGATGGAAACCAGAGTATGAATATTTGTACCATTACCGACGGGCTGAGTCATCATCTTCCTCTCACCATTGCTAAGTTGAGAAGACAGTGGTGTTGACACCAAATGATTTTAACCGGTTTTCTTTCTTGCCGAAGAGCTCAAAGGGTTTTTCAGTTAATCTTACGACAAATGGTGTGAAGTTGGCTAAACGTCTGAATACCTGTAAAAATAAACTCAATTAGTTTAGCGGTTTTTAGATGTAAAAGATTTTTGGGAATGGACAATTATCTCAGGATGTTACACGATATATATATATATATATATATATATATATATATATATATATATATATATATATATATAGTTTGATTGATGTGATTTTGTGACCCTGCGTTTTTCCGCTTTTGTGTGACAATCTCCAAAGCGTAAAATCCATGGTCACAAACTCTCATCAATACAACTAAATATGTTACTATTATCTCTGATATTGAGTGTTTTCCAATAGGTATTGGCGAATAAAATATATAAATAATATATATAATATATTGCACACATATACATATATACATATATATATATATATATATATATATATATATATATATATATATTAATAAAAGAACTGATAACATGAAAGACTTGTCTGCCAAAGCGTTTCGTTCCTTGAAACGGCTTCATATCATTAGTCTTCTTTTTATACACCGTGATCATATTTCTGAATTAGAGACCGCTTCAATTTTATCCATTTGTGTAAATACACATTGCTAAATAAAATCCCTACATTTTCCCATGATAATCTTATACAAGGAACGTGATGCACTAGCGTAAAAAATGATTTTTTCTTGTTAATACTGTTTTTTCGGCTATATTTAAATCCAAGATTTACATAGGAAGTCTCGCCAAGCATCGCAAATTGTTACAAAAGCGCGAACGTAAAATTTACGTTCGATTCACGTACCTCAATAGTCTCGTCAGTTAGATACTTTCATGTGGATGTTATGCATATATCCGATATCTGAAGTGTCTGCTATATACTACTGTTTAGATCAATGGTTAAAAATGTCTCTAAGCAAAGTAAGTATGTTTTGACGAAGCCTCACATTCTTCGAAACTTGTGAAATTGTGCTATAGAATCTCAGAAAAAAATAATAAAAAAAAAACTGCATCATTTGAGGACTTCCAACAGCAGCAATAACGAACAGGTATAGCACATGAAACTCCTAATAAACAAAATAAAATAATAATAATAATAATAATAACAATAATAATGAAAATTATAAATAAAATAAAACAATAATATTCAACCTTGTTTAAATTAAATTAAATAGAAAATAAAAGTAATCAAATTACTCTAAACATGCAACAAAAACTGGTCCTGTTGGAAATACGAACATACCGCCAAAAGACGTTAGATTAACTCTCTTCGCTCAAGAACCATTACGAAGACAACACGTGTTTAATTTCCCTCTGTGATACGATTTGTAATATTACGGAGTAAACTGCTCCATTTTATTGCATATACATTGACACAATTGTAAGGTAAAAGCATATACACATGCTAATACACACCAATACATAAATAAAATTGTATGAAATTAATATACAATTTGCCATACATTTTCTGTGCTGTGTACATTTATATTTCCTGCTTTTATCTTCATGAAAGCAAGCTTAAAATTCCACTACCATTACCCCGTTCTAGGTATCACGATAAACTACATCCGCGTCCTGGGTAAGACGAAAAACTACGTTCAAAAGCAAGTCCTCTGATCAAGTGATTTTGAAGATCGTGGAATCACCTCTGAATTGCTGGTGTTCCCAGGTCCACTCTGACACGGGGTGGTAGCACCTGTTAGGGTCCCAGCTATGGGCAAATAGTTAACTCCTAAACTGGGGTCAAAACATTATGAAAGTGTAAAAATAGGTTTTACTATCAGAAATTCTGTGTAAAAAAAATAATTAACAGCGAAACATTTTTGAAAACAAATATTGCCATCAATACATTTTTGGATTAAAAATATTGCCAGCAATACATTCTTTTGAAAAACAAAAATATTACCAACTATACATTTTTCGAAAAAAAATATTACCAGCGATATTTGAAAGAAACTTATTACCAGAGATAGATTTTTGAAGGAAAAAAAATACCAGAAATATATATATTGTAGAAAAAAAATATCATCAATAATAGATTTTTGGAAGGAAAACTATTAGCAAAAATAGATTTTTTGAGAGAAAAATCTTACCAGAAATCGATTATTGAAAAAAATATTACCAACAATAATAATTTTGTTGGCATTAAATATCTCATTGAGTTTGATATGACATAAAATAAAACAAACCAAACTACCACTACCCCTATGGCGTGAGAGAATATGCAAAAATATTAGCAAGAGCCTGACGTTCTATACAAGACAATAAGAATGGATGTCATAGGAAATTCTTGAGATGGTAAAAATTAAAACACTCAAAGCCAAATAATGGAAAAAGAGTACCAAACTCTAAACACAGACATTAGGAGCAAATGACAACGTAGTATAATAAAACTATAAAAAAGACAAATCATCGATTATAGGATGACAGAAAGTATGGTTGTCAGCAAGAGAAAAGGCCTACGATGCGAGTTACGAATTGGAGGAAAGTCTTTTGGCAGAGGATCGAAAATGCGACATTAAGACCCAAACGCGTATCGAAATATGAAAATATTAATTCCAAAAGTATTAAGATGTGAAAAGATTTCGTTCCAAACAAACAAGAAAAACAATGTTGAATTGCTAAGCTATATCAATCCACTTTCATGGCAATAAATGCTGGATAATCTCTTCATTGAATAAAGGGAACCTGATGAATACGGAAATCTGGTTCCACAAAAGCATGCTGGGAATTCCATGCATTGTTAACAAAGAGAGCACAGACTAATAATGAAAAAGAGACAACTGGAATTTTTGAAATGAGAAAGAAGGGATCGGAGAATTGAGATTCTCGGGACATATCGAGTGAAAGATAGCTACGGTGATCCTACGAGACACCTACCTGAGGAACTTGCTTGAATAGATAGCCGAATTGAGGACGGTTGATTTCGCAAATGTAGAAACACTGATAAGGACCACAAAGGATAACAAGATTTGGAAAGCCAAGATCGCCCATTTCCTGAAGGAATACATCAAATTATAGAAGAAGAAGTAGAAGAAGAAGAAGAAGAAGAACGACTATGATGTTTTGTTTGTCATATATTGCAAGGCAGCTTGAAACGATGAGTCAGACAATTATCAATACATAACCCAGTAACTTTATGTTTTATCATTTATTCATAATCATAGATCATTTATCAAAGAGGGCCAGGCAATATGGTTAGCGAATTCGGTTCAGTACAACTGATTTGAAGTATGTTTGATACTTACTGGCCACAAATGCTTTTTCTTGCGTTTATTCAATATAAATTGAGCATACTCTGATCGACTGCTTTGGTTTTCATTTCTGTCCAGATTCCTGAATTAATAAAAACAGAGATGTCCACGCTATGCTCACTTTTATAGCTCTTGTTCTATTTGTTCTTTTCAAGGTTTTCACTTTCCTGAACTATTGTCATTTCTTACTTTCTTTCTTTCTTTCTTTTTATGTTTCTTTATTTCTTTCTTTCTTTTTCGGTTGTTTCTTTTCGTCCATTTTCCTTATTTTCTCATTTTCTTCCGTCCTTCTTTTCTTCCTTTCTTTAATTTTCGCTTCTTTCTTTATTTTTTATATCATTTTTTCTTTCTTTAAATCTTATTCCAAATTGGTTTTCTTTAAACTTGGTGTCTTTCTTTCCTTTCATATATTTTTTGCGCTTTGGCGTTTTTCGTTACTTCTTTCTTTCATTTTAATGTCAATCATATTTTACTTCGGTTTGCTTTTTTCTCTTTCGCTTTGACTTCTTCCTATTGGTGTCTCCCTTTATTTCATTCTAAATTTCATGTTATTTTCTACTTTTTAGTTTTTCATTATTTCATTATTTCATTTTTTATTTCATTTTAGTGTCTATCTTTTGGTTTAGTGTCTTTCTTTCATCCTTTATTTCATTTTAATGTCTATTGTTTGTTTTGTTGTTTTCTTACTTTCATTCTTTATTTCATTTTAGTGTCTACTTTCTGGTTTGGTGTCTTTTTTCCTTTATTCTCTATTTCAATTTAGTGTCTATCTTTTTGTTTCGTGTTTTTCTTTCCTTCATTCTATATTTCATTTTAGTGCCTATCTTTTGGTTTAATGTCTTTCTTTCATCCTTTATTTCATTTTAGTGTCTGCCTTTTGTTTGGAGTCATTCTTTCTTTCATTATTTATTTCATTTAATGTCTACTTTGCCGTTTGGTGTCGTTCTTTCCTTTATTTTATTTTATTGTCTATCTTTTGGTTTCGTGTATTTCTGTTAGTGTTCATTTCATCTTAGTGTCTATTGTTTGGTTTGGTGTCATTCTTTCTTTCATTCTTTATTTCAGTTTAGTTTCTAACTTTTGTTTTGGTGTTTTCTTCCTTTCATTATGAATTTCATTTTAGTGTCTACCTTGTGGTTTGGTGTCTTTCTTTCCTTTATTTTTTTTTCATTTAGTGTCTCTGTTTTGGTTTAGTGTCTTTCTTTTATCCTTTATTTCATTTTAGTGTCTACATTTTGCTGGCTGTCATTGTTTCATTCATTATTCCTTTCATTTTAGTGTAACTTCTTTTTGGTGTTTTCTTACTTTCAAAATTTATTTCATTTAATGTCTACCTTGTGGTTTGGTGTCTTTCTTTCCTTCATTCTTTATTTCATTCATTGGCTATCTTTCTGTTTAGTGTCTTTCTTTAATTCTTTCTTTCATTTTAGTGTCAACCTTTTTTTTTTGTGTCATTCTCTCTTTCATTCTTTATTTCATTTTAGTGTCTACCTTTTGTTTTAGTATTTTCTTACTATCATACTTTATTTCATTTTAGTGTTTACCTTGTTTGCTGTCCTTTGTTTCCTTCATTCTTTATTTTACTGTCCATCTTTTAGTTTAGTGTCTTTCTTTCATCCATTATTTCATTATTGTGTCCATCTTGTTTGTGTCATTCTTTCTTTCATTCTTTATTTCATTTTAGTGTCCACCATAAGCTTGGTGTCTTTCTTTCCTTCATTCTTAATTTTATTTTAGTGTCTATCTTTTGTTTTCGTGTCTTTCTTTTATTCTTCATTTCATCGTAGTGTCTATTTTTTGCGTTGATGTCATTCCTTCTTTCATTCTTAATTTCATTTTTTTGTTTTGGTGTTTTCTTTCATTATTTATTTCATTTTCGTTTCTACCTTCTGGTTTGGTGACTTTCTTTTCTTCATGCCTTATTTAATTTCATTGTCTATCTTTTGGTTTCGTGTCTTTCCTCCTTTCATTCTTGATTTCATTTTAGTGTCTACCTTCTGATTTGGTGTCTTTCATTCTTTATTTAATTATAATCTCTGTCTTTTCGCTTGGTGTAGTTCATTCCTTCATTCTTTATTTCATTTTAGTGTCTATCTTTTTGTTTCGTGTCTTTCTTTTATTCTTCATTTCATCGTAGTGTCTAATTTTTGGATTGGTGTCTTTCTTTCTGTCATTCATTATTTCGTTTTAGTGTCTACCTTCTGATTTGGTGTCTTTCCTTGATTCTTTATTTAATTATAATCTCTGTCTTTTGGTTTAGTGTCTTTCTTTCCTTCATTCTTTATTTCATTTTAGTGTCTATCTGTTAGTTTAGTGTCTTTCTTTGATCCTTTATTTCATTTTACTATCTACTTTTTGTTTGGTGTCTTTCTTTCGTTCATTCTTAATTTTATTTCAGTGTCTATATTTTGGTTTCTTGTCTTTTTTTTATTCTTCATTTCATTTTAGTGTCTTTTTTTAGTTTGGTATCTTTCTTTCTTTCATTCTTTATTTCATTTTAGTGTCTACCTTTTGTTTTGGTGTTTTCTTACTTTCATTATGAATTTCATTTTAGTGTCTACCTTGTTTGGTGTCTTTCTTTCCTTCATTCTTTATTTTTGTGTCTATCTTTTGATTTTGTGTTTTTCTTTCATCCTTTATTTCATTTTTGTGTCTACCTTTTGTTTGGTTTCTTTCTTTCCTTCATTTTTTTATTTTATTTTAGTGTCTATATTTTGGTTTCGGGTCTTTCTTTATTTCGTCATTTCATCGTAGTGTCTTTTTTTTTTGGTTTGGTATCATTCTTTCTTTCATTCTTTATTTCCTTTTAGTGCATATCTTCTGGTTTGGTGTCTTTCTGTCGTTCTTTATTTTTTCTTAGTGTCTATCTATCGGGTTATTTTTTGTCTTTCTTTAGTTTTCTTTTCTTTCTTTTACTTCTTAAATTTTTTAACGTTTTTTACTCAATCTATTTTGTTAAAATGTAATCGTAAATTTCCGACTCACGTATTTGCCTATAGAGCTTTCCTCAAAATGTAAGACATTATATGCAGCCTTTATTACTGTATAAATAGCAACATACCTGGAAACAATTTGGATTAATATATTTTTCATCACCTGACTTGATATACTCGTGTGACACTTTTTTTCTGCAACAGCGGCGGAAATGATATTGTCAGTGAACACAGAACATGAATTTTAAATTTATCAGAGAGAATAACGCAACTTGAACATTACAAATGTCGGAAAATTAGACAATCACTAATGATTAATTAAATCCCCGACTACTGAAAAAATATTTATCTGATTTTCATTTCATTTCTGAAATAAGATCGATTATATGTTTATTTGTAAAAAAAATTAGGTATAAAAATAGCAATATATATATATATATATATATATATATATATATATATATATTATCGACTCTCCGTCAAGATTCGACGTATGGGGTCAAGCAGATCAGTTTCCAGGAAACCGACAGCCCGACACCGGCACATGAGATTTGATTATAGTGGTGAAGGCCTCGTGCAGGATCATCCACACTTTTTGAAGGGACGAATACAGAGACCTGGTGCACAGAATGCCACAAGGTCCCCAAACGACCCTCCGCAGGTTTTGAATTCAGAGTTGTCCTTCTCCTAGACCAGTTGCCATCCAAGGCTATAGACCCCGTCTGTCCTGCTATTTTACCCATAGCTGGAGGGAGAAGAAGAGGATTCACACCTTTCCCAATGGTATTAGCACGTAAGTGAATGTAATATGTATATATATATATATATATATATATATATATATATATATATATATATGTGTGTGTGTGTGTGTGTGTGTGTGTGTATATGTGTGTGTTTATGTGTGATCATTTCTGTGCAACAATCATTTTAATGGCAAAAAGCATTTTAATTGCACAATCATCGAACCCACACATAAAAAGGTATATATATATATATATATATATATATATATATATATATATATACACACATGTCTGCGTGCATAAGTATGTTTAGTTATATTTATATATGTGGGTGGTTATATGTGTGTGTGTGTATATATATTTAGAAAGTATAGAAGTACATTGTTTTAACACAAAAAAAAACAAATGAGAAAATAAAGAAAGAAAGAAAGAAAGAAAGAAAGAAAGAAAGAAAGAAAGAAAGAAAGAAAGAAAAGATAACTAAAAGAAAGTGAAAGAGAAGAAAGAAATAACGAAAGAAAAAAGAAAGAAGGAAAGAACGGAAGGGAGAAGCAAAGAAAGAGCCATAGAGAAAGAAAAACGTTGTTTCCAACAGACAGTAACGAAGAAAAAGACACAGATCAAGAATACAAGAAAAAAAAATCAACAACGACTAAATTAAAGAAACAAAACAAAACAAAACAAAGAACTTGTTGACCGGCTTTATAATTAATCAGAATGCAATTATTGTAATCAATTGTCGTGTTGAAATTGAATCGTTGATCAGGTGACTAGAAGAGAATGATATAATTAAGGGCGGAGTAATTCTTCTTTGAGACTGCGCATGCGCTCCGTGAAATGCTCAGCTTAGCACAAATGAATGTGCTCAGTCTGTAAACACCGTAGTGATGATTGACACAGAGTAAAATGCCCAACCAATAATATGTATGTACAATGTTGAAAGGTCTACCTTACAGCTGTGTCGCTTTAATTTCGGCAATCTGACTTTATGTCAAGTAGATCAAATGTTTTACATCAGGTTTTATTTGTGTTTAAATTCAACTGTGTTTCGTTAATTTCATGATGTCTCGAAACATCCTACATCTCCCTTCACTAGCTTGACCTTCATTAAATCTGAACCTGGTTTGATCGTTGAAGCATATCGCATATGATTTTTAATAAATGATGTATCCGGAAAGACTTGAATAAAATACATCTACAAAATACGTCGCCCATTAGTTCTGTGAGTCCTTTTACCTAACACCTTCAACATTGGACTCTCCTTAAAACTGCTGCTATATCTGGTCTGATGCCCCTGCTGTTCATCGTGAACATCTAGGCCATGTGAAACTAGAACAATCTACCCAGCTAGACGAAATAAAGTGTTCAGATAGAATAATAATTCGAAAATAAGTTTTGAAGCGGAAATTTGGAGAAATATGCAATTTTCTTAAATATCGTGAAGGATTAAATAATTTTCTTAATTGTACTTAAGGCATGATTAATATGGTACAATTAATGTTGTGTTATAGATTATTTTCTATTGACTGGCATTACCATATTTTCTCGACTTTAATGATTGGAATATCTATCTGAACCCTTTATTTCGTCGAGCTGGGAATATTGTTCCAGTTTCACACTGCCTAGTTGATAAAAGCGTTGGTTGGATCAAGTGACTTGACCCAAAGAGTTGTGAGTTCAATACCTGGCTACTGCTTTGGCGAAAATTTTTTTTAGACTTTAGTTAAAGGGGGATAACTAAGATATCCTGAAGAGGCATAGCCCGTGGTACGTGGAACTAGAACAGTCTATCCCTGAGGACGAAATAAAGGGTTCACTACGAAATTCCCATTACCCGAGAAAGGCCAGAGCGTACAACGGTCGAAATGTTGTGAATATGACAATAATGATGAGGACAACAGTCCGAATATAAATAATTACAATACTTCATCTCAAAAATACAGACAGAGCCTGAAGAAGGCCGGAGCAAACAACGACCAAAATGTCGTGAATATGGCAATAAAGATGAGGATAACAGTCCGAACAATCTCAGAAATATAGACAGATCCTGAAGAAGGCGGGAGCATACAACGGCTGTAATTTCGTGAATATAGCAATAAAGATGAGAACAAAAGTCCGATAATGTAAATAATGTAAATAATTACAATACCTCATCTCAGAAATATAAACAGATCCTGAGAAGGTCGAAGCATACCACGGTTGAAACGTTGTAAATAGGGCAATAAAGATGAGGGCAACAGTCTGAACAATGTAAATAATGTAAATAATTACAATACATCATCTCAGGAATATAGACAGATCCTGAGAAGGTCGGAGCATATCACAGTCGAAACGTCGTGAATATGGCAATAAACATGAGGACAACAGTCTGAACAATGTAAATAATATAAATAATTAAAATACCTCATCTCAGAAATATAGACCGAGGTATTAAACCATCATTTTTTAAAAATCATTTAACCCCGGGGAAGACAATGAAGCCACTAAGATACAATGAAATACCGAATGTTAGAGAATATGAGAAAAACAATATATTATTAATGAAAGAGAAACATAATTGAACAGAAATTCAAAAAATAATGATGATAAAGATTGACATTTAAATTTTTGAAGGTCAAGTTTGGCTGGAATGCAAAAAGCCGTAAGAGAGTTTCACAAACGAAAAGTAAGAGAGAAGAAACTGTTAGCTTAGAACTTACGGTTGCATCTAGCCTATTCAACTGCAAGTTATCAGACATTGGGCTTAAATTTGTAAAGTTTACGTACCAAAGAGGAAAGCTCATCAGAACAATTACCATGGAAGTATCTATTTACCTAAATTTAACTAAACTGTTTATGTGAATAAACACCAGAACAGGGATTTATGTTAAAGAATTAAACGTTGCTTCGAGTTACAAAGGAAAGGAAGTTGTGGAGATCCATGGCTTGAAGTGGAATACATAAATGAGGACATGGACTTGAGAATTGTTGATCGTATATACACAAGATATGTTTTTCAAAAGTTAATACCCCAAATGCATTTACCAAATTCTAGTGCCATGGGTAAGACGATAAACTACATCCAACAGCAAGGCCTCTGATCAGGAAGTTTTGAGGAGCATGGAACCACCTCATAATTGATGGTGTTCCAGATTCTCCCAGAGCCTGGATGGTACCAACTGTTAGTGTCCTCAGCTATGGGGAAATTGTTAACCCACACACTGGGGTCGAAACGAGTAAAAATAGGTTTTCATACCGACAATTCATTTTTGTAAAAAAATTATTACCAGCAATTGATTTGGAAGAATAATTATTACCAGCAATTGATTTGGAAGAATAATTATGACCAGCAATTGATTTGGAAGAATAATTATTACTAGCAATTGATTTGGAAGAATAATTATTACCAGCAATTGATTTGGAAGAATAATTATTACTAGCAATTGATTTGGAAGAATAATTATTACCAGCAATTGATTTGGAAGAATAATTATTACCAGCAATTGAGTTGGAAGAATAATTATTACCAGCAATACATTTTTGAAAAAAAAAAAATATTATCATCAATAGAGTTTTGAAAAAAATATTAACAGCAGTACATTTTTGAAAAATAAATATTACCAGCAGTACATTTTTGAGAAAAAAATATGACTAACAATGTATTGTTGAAAAAAAAAATTATTACCAGCATTATATTTTTTGAAAATAACTATTACTAGAAATATATTTTTGAAAGGAGAAATATTACCAGCAATACATTTTTGGTAAAAAATATTACCAGAATATATTTTTTTTAAAATATTACCATCAATAAAAAACTTGACGGCATTAAATAACACATTGAGTTTAATATGCCGTAAAACAAAACAAAGCTAACCAAAGCAACTAAATTCTAATCATATGACCAAACATGAAAATATGGAACGGTGGTGAAGAAAAGTGCTGAGGACTTATACACAGAGACCTCATTCAACCGGAATGAACTTACTAACCGACTTACATGCAGATATATTTCTAATTTCGCTTATAGCCAAAAAGGTACCAGCGATGAAAGCACATTAGAAAAGATTCAGTTCTCGGGCTTTATCCTTCCTAAGGGAAACCCTTCATTGACCAGGTCTTCACCATGCTTGACGCATTGATTGTTGGTTAGGCTATTTAACCCATATTTGGAGGGTGTGATTTGATATTCGATCTTCTCCCAAGTCTTTCGAAAAAAATGGATTCATTTTTTTTCCCAAGGAATGTAAATATAAAGAACTCGGTTCCCGATTCATCAATCTGAGCTTCTGTCGATTACTCCACGTCATATAACGTTGTATATATATATATATATATATATATATATATATATATATATATATATATATATATATATATATAAATAATAGAATTTGGGGGATTTAGGCAAATCGTTATAATAATTCATCGAGTCTAGAAGAATACACAACTGAATTCAGAAAGCACTGGACGGATGTTTCGTCTTATTTCTGGGACTCATCAGCTATGCGTATCCACTAGCGAGATTCGAATCTCGGTAACGAATCTCGATTCTATTACTTGCTTGACCCAGCTTATGCTCTGTGATGGAGCGGTTCGGGGGAAAGAAAAATTGTAGTTCTTGGGGCATAATCACTTGAGTTATGAATACCTGGATGAGAACCACCAGAATACTGGTGAATAGAGGCACTATATCGAGTGTATTTAGTTTCTTCTTCGTCTCCGAAGCCAGTTGATACAGTTGGTATGGAGCTTGCGTTTTATCGAAACGGTTCGAGTTCGAATCTCGGTAGTAGATAGGCACAGCTGATGAGTCCCAGAAATAAGACGAAACGGTCGTCCAGTGCTTTCTGAATTCTGTTGTCTATTCTTCTAGACTTGATGAATTACTATAATTCTTTGCCAAAATCCCTAAACATCTATTACTGATGAGTCCACCCCAAAAATAAAACGAAACGTTCATTGCTTTCTGCATTCTGTTGAGGATCCTTTTAGACTCGATGAATTCCTATATATCCCATATCGCATGAAAAAAAATAATATTGCTGGGTGGTCCGGACGTCTTGTTACCTCATTACGAAAAAGTAATGAGAACAACAGAAAAACAAATAATACACTAATACAAAGCACATGTACTGAATTCAGTTTATTCATGTTCAATGACGCTGTCAAACATCGGGAAGTTTCGTATGAACACCATCATTTTCGTGAAGGAGCTCGTGTCAGCCAACTGAAATAGAAAATTATATTACATAGGCGTGACAAGACCTTCGGACCACCCTATAGAATATAAAAAAGATAATTCTATGTTATCTTTAGCGTTTCTCTCGAAATTTAATTATTTAAAATATTTACATGTGGACTAATATCCTCATCTTTGTTATTGTTATCACGTTGTTTTTTTTTTCATTGCCCTTGGGTGTATGCCGACCAGATCACCTACAAAGTACATAGGATTTCACATAAAAAAAAAATAATAGCAGAATATAATAGTTAAATTCTATATGTTGAATTTCTGACAGAACTTGATTATTCAAATTATTTACGTGCTGACTATTTTCTTCATATTTTTTTTGTTTTTATCATTGCGTTTCAACCGTTGTTTCCATCGGCCTTCATCAGGCGTATGTCAACCGGATCACCTACAATGTATTATGAATTTTATTCATTATTTAATCTAAGGTTTTTTTTCTCTCGTTTGACTGCCTTTGTTTAAGTGATGTCAAATCAAGTTCTTTTTTTTTTTTTTTTTTTTACTCCTGGCCATTTATTTGATCACACAGTTTCCACTGTGCCCAAGAAGAAACTGCCACAGGAAATAGACTAATAGATGTGTGCGCTCGTTCCTGGATCTAGTGTCATAGTAATTGTATTTTTCAAATTGCTATGTACGAAACGAGTCTGTTTGTTTGTGTACTTGGAATCCATGAAAACATATATATATATTTGAAACTAACAGAGCATTATTAAAAAATAATCTATGTACATATAAAGTTGTAGACTCTGTCTGTCTGTCTGTTTGTTTTTTATCGAACTCCTCCTAAAGTTTTGGAGATAGACACCCATAACAATATATATATGTTCTGAAACTACATTACCCAGGCTACTTGGATAAGTATATTTCATTGTGAATGATTTTTCCCTTTGATTTAAATTAAATTTAAATTTCAACAAGGGAATGACTCCTTTTCCAAAATTTAGAAATAGAAAGACAGAAGATCGGCAACATCAAAATGAAACAATATGGAAGTCAAGTTGAACCAGAAATAAATCAACCACTGTGTAGTGTCTCATAATAATTATTTATTGCAACAGTTCAACTGTCATATAAGTGTTGAAATCTGTTCATCAAATTCATTTAATCAAGTATTGCATCAAATACATATCAAAGGGATCAGATCAAACAGGTTTTACCCACCTCCACTGAAATTATTTTCCCTTTTGTTTAAATTAAATTTAAATTTGAACAAGGGAAATATTCCCATCCAAAATACAGAAGGAGAAATCTAGAAGATGGAGGTCACATCAACAAGATAATTTTGATCAAAGCGGATCTCCACGGGGACACAAAACCCTACTGATTTTTTTTTCACTTTGATTTAAATTAAATATAAATTTAAACAAGGGAATGCCTCTTGGGATACTTGGATAAGTAAATTTCATTTTGAATAAAAAGGGTCCGCGGGTGGCATAGCTCCACCACCACCACCAGTTAAAATATTTTTCTCTTTGTGATAAATTAATTTTAGATTGAACAAGGGAACTACTCCTCTCCAAAATATAAAAGAAGAAAACTAGAAGATGGAGGTCACATCAGCAAGATCATTGAGTAATACGAAAATGCATAATTTTTCTCCACAAATTATAACAATGATTTAAAATCAATCATAATTTTCTTACAAAAAATGAGTAACACGCAGCAAGGGGCAGGTAATTCGGCTAGTATCTATAGATTTCATAGACTTGTATTGATTTTATATATAAAGTAAAGATATTTATTGATGTGGGCGGAAGATCGAGAACAGTTTTTTTAAAGTTGCTTAATTAAAGGGTTTATTAAACTATGTAAGTTACCCGGATAGACATATTCCTGATGAACTCTTGAGGAGACAACAGTCGAAACGTTGTATTTACAACGACGATGAGGACAAGAGTCGTCGTATAGCGTAAATATGATAATGTAAATATCTGAACAATATTAGGTATCGAATGACAAATGTTAAAATAATTCTATATTTCTTTACTATTTTTCACCCAATACAAAGACCACGAGCAACTGAAGTAACTTACTCGGACATGTTGCAACATTAACCAGAGGTCAGTTGAGTCGGCTCCGTCGAACCGCAATCCGAATGGAAGTTAACCAAGAAAGGCAGAGGTCGATTCAGACAGGTAAATGATTAGTTGGATTTTTAGTAAGAATTTAGCCGCATGTATACACACTATATGGATTATGCGATCCGAGCGTTTCCTGTACTAATTAGCCTGACGGAGTCCAACGCTCTCAGGCTGTTTTTTTTTTTTTTACATTGTGGTCACTCGAGGTAGGCATTCCCAGACAAAATTCTGTTCTCTGCCAGTTGGTCAAATTTTTAATCATAATCTGTTCAAGTTAATAGTGATCTTTCCCACCTATCTGCATAAACTGTACACTTTAAGCTGTTACATTCAACCTCAAGTAGATCACAGGCCTTTTAGAGGTTAAACCTTACCCCTTAAAAAAGCAGTCTGAGAGGTTTGGGCTCCGTCAGGTTAACTAGTACAGGAGAAGTTCCGATTACACAATCTTAAAATGAGTATTCATGCTGATAACTCGGACGATTGGACGGACGGGTCCGTCTACGAATATCTGGAGTCGGGATACTGAATTCAATCAGCTAAATACAAATAAATACATATATATATATATATATATATATATATATATATATATATATATATATATATATATATATTACTTTTTAATAGTTCTTTTAACTCCTTCATCGCTTATTAATATTATTAATAATACTGGACACCTGTAGTAATAATAACAATAATAATAATAAACTATTTACTATGAATATAAGAAACGCTAAATAGTAAGAACTGATATTAGACTAAAAACAACAAGTCCTGGGCACCACATAGTTGGAACTGATAAGTCTTAACAATAAACTCCTACTCCAGACCGCTTTCCCGGGGTAAGATACCTTACGCCCCTAACAATCGCTAACATAAACCACTATCATTAAGAAGGCGTCTACGAGAGGAGGACTGACAATGAAAATAAATTTAAAACAATGTCCCGAGACAAACACTTAGAGATTGTTGATAGCCGTGTACAGAACGACTTGAAATAGACTATATCTGTATTGAGTTAATTTTTCTTTGTTTTGCTGTAAACACACACAAACACACACACACACACACACACACACACACACACACAAACACACACACACACATATATATATATATATATATATATATATATATATATATATATATATATATATATATATACACCAGTGCAGTAAGTTGGCAAACTTCGCTATCGCTTGAGGAATGAGCGGTAATTCGACTGGATACGAAAATTCGGGTTTACAGAGCTGTTGTATTCGCCATTCTTTTGTTTTTCCATAAAAGTTGTCTGTGTGCAATCTGTGGAGTTAACCTTCAAGATAGGACATCTAACGTAGACCTGTTTAATAGGTGTAATATTGGAGGAATCGAGACTTTTCTCATACAGTCTCAGTTACGGTGGACTGGTCCTGTCTTGAGAATGTCTGATGACAGGATACCCAAGATCCTAATGTACAGCCAGTTAGATCCGGGCTACAGGAATATAGGACGCCCATGGCTAAGATACAAAGACAAGCTGAAAAGCAACTTGTCAGCAGTCAATATACCACATAACACCCTTGAGCGCTTAACTTTGGAGCGGGTAGAATGGAGATCAACGTGTTTTAGTGAACTCAGCAATTTTCAATCTGCTTGTCTGAATCATCTTCAAGAAGCCAGAGCAAGATCTAAAAGGTCAGCCAAACTAACAGTGATCTCATCCCACAATCCTTACTCTTTCTCCATATGTGGCCTCCTTTTTAAATCACTCGCGGGTCTTAAGAGCCACTTTAATTTCATAACTGAATCAATTAAGCTGTTAGATCCTCATACGTCGAAACCGACGGGAGAGTCCATTATTATTATTATTATTATTATCATTATTATTGTTATTGCTGTTGTTATTATATATATATATATATATAAAATATATATATATATATATATATATATGTATGTATGTATGTGTGTTGTTTCAGTGTTTTTCCTAGTGAGGTTCCTACACTACAATGCTCGGTAGGCTTTTTAGGTTACAGAGGATAGGTGGGGAAAAGGATGGTTAACCTTATACTTGAACAGATCAGAAATTGTAGTCGAGGGGCAAACATGCTCTTGGATTTCGGTTCAACAAAGCAGTGATTCGCAAGAATCTGCTGCTTGTGTAGAACGTACTTCTCAGCAGAAGAAATTTCAGTGTCATTCTCCTCGACCGGTTGACACTTAAGGCTATAGGACCCAGTCTACCCATACTTGGGGTGGAGAAAAGATGCATTCATCCCTCTCCCAGGGTTATTAGTATGTAAGTAAATATCATGAAAAGAAACTCTGATTCCTTAATCCGTTACTGCTAACCATTACCACACCGTGCTTTTACTCAGGTTAGAGCTTTCCTGAATGGGATTGTTGTAATAGCGTAAGGTGGAAAAAATACCTGAGTATGTAGAGGAAAAGCAGCATTTGACGCCGTTACGTGGCACGACGTGTTCTTGCTGTGAAGACCTAAAGGAAGAAATATAGCTCGACACATTTGTCTTAATTATAGCGATGATGTAGTGAGGGCGTTGCAAAATCTCTTCTCTGGATTAAGGATTGAAGTGGGGCGAATAATTCATCAACATTAAGGACAGGTAATCTTTATTGTTCTAGTTCAAGACCTGTCTATATATGGTCATAATATTCCATTCTTTGTCTGATTTGGCTCTTGTAAAGTTAGAGCATAGTAGTAAGAGTTCGATATTTTCTGGAGCGATGCAAAAAACGACCATTATTCCAGCATCTTTAACAATGGCAGGTTAAATTCTATATCTGGACTAAGATTTACACCCAATGGGTATTCAAGGCAAGGAACTACTTTGAGATTACAACAGCTCATCAGAAATTGGTCAAATTTAGAACCTGCTGAAACTTACTACTGATTAAAAAACTTTTGTCGAATAAACAAAGACTTCATCCGAATAAAGTAATCTTCTAATTTATGGAATTGCGAGGTCAAGTCAAGGATTATCCTACCATCGTCATATCTCTTGATCGGTCACACTGATTTCTGATCATTCATGCTTGTATTTGGTTCTAGTGCGCTCACGTGATCGAAGTTTGAGCTTGTTCGCGCCATTTTTGATTGTAGCTGTTACAGTGTAAACATGGCCTCTCCGTTAGCAGTGTGCACCAAGAATAAACAAAGAGCAGTTATAGTTAGAACTAGAGAGAACGTGTTGCCTCAATGATGATAACTCGAAGTTCGCTTTCACCATCTCTCCTCTTGAAGAATCTTCGAGTCAGTGGTGGAGATTAACAGGTGTCCTATCGCTTATCCCGGCAGTTTTTCGTAAGCATCTCGATCCACTCATACACAATTTTACGTGGTAGTACACTGACGTTATATTGTGTTAAAACCTTCCGTTGAATTTCATCCCCTGACACAACTTTCGCCCAGAGAAATCGGATCACTGCTTTTTTTTCCCTTTGGTAAACACTTCTACCGGATCGGCCATGTTGACACTGTATCAGTAGCAATAGAAATGGCGCGAGAAGCTCAAACTTGTATCACGTGACCACAATAGTAGCAAGAGGAAAAGGCAGTGTGACAAACTTACAAAAGATATTACATGGCGAAAATGCAGTTAATTTTCTATAGGAATAGTGGTGATATACATCTCTTCTAATCACAGCATTTACTTGTGTATAATACGAATAAGTTTGAATGAAAGCTAAAGGCAAAAAATGAGGTCGTATTATTCAAAAGTACACGTTTTCAGAAAGGTGTACTCAGCTTAAAAGTCATATTATTTGAAACAGCAAGATCGCAAATACACACAGCGTAATAGATAATAAAAAAAAACAAAGTACACAGGTGTTGATAACAATTGTCTGTAAAGGGTATTTTGATATTTGTCTATATTTCTGAGATGAGGTAGTATAATTATTTGCACTATCAACGTAAATAGATATTTTGATATGTCGGTCATATTTGTTCTTTGAAAATTAGCGTAATGTTTAAAATTAGGACTATTTTGCTCACAATAAAAAAAGTTTGTTTATATTTTGAGTTTATTTTTTTTATAAAGTTTTATCTCTTCATTCTTAAGGAAATAATTTTTCTCATACTGTATTAATACATAGAAATATAATAAGCTTATATCAAACAGATGATAGATCAATGAACGATTTAAAATGTATTCCGGTGTTAACACTTTTCCCTTCGAAAATAAGTTTTGAAAAGGGAATTAGGGGAAACATGCAATGCCGTAATATCCGGTTCATTTGTATTCTTAAATATTGTGAAGAATTAAATAATTTTGTTAAATATATGTAAGACATTGATTAATATGGTACAATTAATGTTGTGTTATAGATTATTTTCTAATGACTGTCATTAACATATTTTCTTGTTCGTAATACAAAAAATTTTGAAAAACTAGAGGTAAAAATGTGGAATTTGTATTACACAAGTACACGTTTTCAGAAATTTTTATTCAGCTTAAAAACCTCTTATTTGAAACAGCAAGATTGCAAATCCAATCAGTACAATAAATAAAAACATAGATGCAGGTGTAAATGCAATTGTTTATAAAAGGTATTTGATATATCGGCCATATTTGTTTATCTCTTCATTCTTAATGAAGTCAAGTAGAAGAAAATATACGCGGCAGAGAAAAGATCAAGATGTAGCTCTTCTTTTATATGCCGTGTCCATTCAGTAGGCGATCATGGTCCTCCACATCTTCCTGTTACTTGTAGCTCTTAATGACTTTTGGTTTTGTTTATTATTATTTTTTTTTGTTGTTATTTCTTCAAACCCCTGTTCTGCCACCCATTTTATCAAGCCCATCAAGTGCATTACGCGCTGCCTTCCTCTGTTCCTATTCCCTCCGCAATCTGTCCCGTGAGTATCAGAATAACTTTTCTCCTTACGTGTCCAAGTTAGGCAACTAGGCGTCGTATAATGGTTAGCAAGCTTGTCTCGTTAGAACAGTTACGGTCGAGTAGTGAATTCGATCCCCAACGGGAGTCCCATACTTTTGGCCTTGTGCCACATCTATGTTTAGAAAATTACTAATATATAACCCAGAAATTTCACTTGCCTCTAAAGCTCAACCGATCTAATTCGGTTTCCAAGCACATACGAATATCACTTTAGTCTTTCTAGATAACAAAACGTGACACATAGATTTATGTAGTGTTTTTTTTATAAGAATTAATACAAAGTCATCTTCGCTATTACGTAAGCGCATAGATTTTCAAATACTCAAAAATAATTATTCAAATAATACAAACTAGAAAGACACGTCAAAATTTCACGGCTTTCCTATTGTAATTTTCTAATAAATCTTCATTCTTCAGCTCATGATTAAAAAAAGAAAATCAGGACGAGATCTTTGACAATAATTATCCGTAGAAATTCCCCTATCGCATCGTTAAATATTTGAGCTTAACAAAATATTAATAATAAATATAAAAATCACAACGTGGGCCTCCTGAAATATCCTCTCGGCTTTTTAGCTAAGATCAAACTGTAGTATCTGTTCTCATCAGCTTAATACGAGTCTCTCTCTGTCTGTCTGTCTGTCTCTCTCTCCCCATTACTAACTTCCCTTCTTTCTCCCATTCATTTTCTCGCTGAAAAAAGTAGTGTCTTTTCGCCCTCTTTCCACTCAATCAAATGGTAATAGTTCATTATTTATTATGCATTGGCAGGGCGTAACAGTCGTGCAAACTAGAAACGGCGGGACAAGCACAGACATAATAGGATAATTTGGGGATTTATTTTGGCTTATTAACACCACTTTAATCCGAGAGGAAAAATGTTGGTTTTAGTGGCAAGGTTAACGCTTCGTTGTCCGGGGATAAAAAGTTTTTCACAGTCGGTGATAGAAGTAGCCAACTGAATGTAAAACGTATGTAAGCTAAGCTCTCGACCGTATGTAGATTCTATTTTCTCGAACATAAACTTGTCTCATAGACGTACACTAACACAAACACATGAAACATTTCTTTAAAGCCTTATGTATATATTTTCACGGAGACTGATTACAGCAACGAATATCATTTTTAGGTTCGTAGGTGAAATTTTAAGCAGAGATGAAAATGCGTATAGATAATTCAAATGAACGAGCAGACATCAAACCTTTTAGAACACAAGTCAATATTAAAGCCATAATGAACACACACATGTTTATATACGCACCCCACGATTAATATCAAAACTAAACAAATACTAAATAACCTTTTTTTTTTAAATTGTTTTTCAATAATTTCCGGATATAAAAATTAATTTATTTTTGGCAATATTTTACAATAATTTTCTGCGTTAATTGTTTTCTTCTAAAGTTTATTTTTAATTCGTTTCATATATTTTAATAAACTCTTGGCTAGATTTTCTGTTCAAGAGGTTCTGACGTCTGAAGAACTTTAAATAACAACTATTCAAAAAATAAAAATTAATAGAAAAAATGTTATTAATTAAGATATTGAGTTTTGCTTTCTTATTCGTCATTTTTCGATATTCCTGACAAATTTTAACTCACTTCCTTAAGATTTATTTAATTAGTCCACTCTGTTACAATGCACTCACATCACGTAGAGTTTATTTTATTTTATTTTTTACCGCAATGCTGTGAGAGCAATGGCGCTTCTTTGTTTAAAAAACGAGAGACAATATTAGGAAGAAGATTAAATTTCAACATTCATCTAAAGTTCTGTAAGGAGACATAATAATTTTCACTGAATTATTTGTGCTAAATATGGCTGGAATTACGCTAAGACGCTGTCAGCTATATAAATAAATGCGAATGTCAGTGTGTTAGTATGTCACACTTTTCAACTTCTGGGGGACGTAGCCCAACATATCATACCATTTTGGAATCAGGCCAACTCTGTGAGCAAATTAAAATCATTCCGAACCGGATCCAGGACCGCAATCCTAAAATTTTGGATCCCCAAGTTTTCATTACTGCAATTGTTTTCTGATTCCGCCATCTTGGTTTCTAATGGTAAAAACAATTAAAGGGACACAACTCTTTAACTTACAACAGCTCATGTTCAAGTGAAAAAAAAATAACGTTCGAAAATTACAGTGTTTAAAACAAAATTGTCCGTGTTTTTTCAACTTTACTCCTAGAGGCCGTAACACAACATACCATACCATTTTGGAATCAGGCGAACCCTGTAAACAAATTAAAATAATTCCGGGTTGGATCCTGACCAGCACTCCTCGAATTTTGGATTTCTCAAGTTTTCATTACCGAAACTGTTTCGACAATTTTTTTACGTCATTTTGCGACGAATTTTTTTTTTTTTTTTTATGATAATATTTTTTATAACATAGAAATTAATTAAGGTATTAACGAAATTAATTGCGAAATCCAGAGAAAGTCACCCACGAAATAAAAATAATTGTTTGTACGTAAAGTAAGAACCCACGTACATTAAATTGTTTTTAAATAAAGTGGCGACAGAAGAATTATCGGTGAACTTTTAAAAGGTAAGCTTAAATATTTATACAATACTTAAATGCAGCGACCATTTTTAAGTTCTTCTGTAGTTTAATGTTGCCTATTGTATACGGCAGCAGTGTGGCTCGTAAAAAGAAATCTCCGCCGACACATTGCAATCAAATTAGACAAGGCTGCTGCGAGGAAAGGAAAATCCAGTGCAAATGAAAACCCAGATCAAAGAACAGCTAACTTTCCAATTCTGGGAATATGCAAAGACTTAGGGACTTTCAAACTCCTGAACAACCAAGAACCCTCCGCAGCAGTTAGCTTAATTGCCTCTCGATAGGGTGGCATTTAAGCTAGTTGATAATATGTCAAAATATTCGTAGGCTTGTTTGTTCCGTCACAAAATTTTAACTAACGGGTTCTTCGGCCTTTTTCTATTGGCATAGACATTGAAATCGGCCGTTTTAATTTTTCGGCCTTTTTTCTATTGGCATAGACACTGAAATCGGCCGTTTTAAATCTTCGGCATTTTTCTATTGGCATGAACATTGAAATCGGCCGTTTTAAATTTTCGGCCTTTTTTCTATTAGCATAGACACTGAAATCGGCCGTTTTAATTCCTCGGCCTTTTTTCTTTTGGCATAGACACTGAAATCGGCCGTTTTAATTCCTCGGCCTTTTTTCTTTTGGCATAGACACTGAAATCGGCCGTTTTAATTCCTCGGCCTTTTTTCTTTTGGCATAGACACTGAAATCGGCCGTTTTAATTCTTCAGCCTTTTTCTATTGGCATAGACACTGAAATCGGCCGTTTTAATTCTTCGGCATTTTTCTATTGGCATAGACACTGAAATCGGCCGTTTTAATTCTTCGGCCTTTTTCTATTGGCATAGACACTGAAATCGGCCGTTTTAATTCTTCGGCCTTTTCTATTGACATTCCCCTATTGACCTAGGTACCTTTCAGCCAACAATTCATCGGGGATCAACGTTGGCAGAAATGACACAGTTAGATTCTTCGACTTTATTTCCCGGGAGCTTATTTCGTATTTCAATTGTTTTTGTTTTTACCTCATCCCCTGTCATATTGCTTATTTCTACTTTCATCTCTTTACAGTTTAAGTCATGGGTTATAATATTCTGCCTTATATCTGAGTTTATCTTATCTATTTCTACATTTCTCGGCCCCAGACTGGTTCCTCTCTGAGGTAAGCGGCCCTTGTTGACCCAGGTGACGACCGATCTGGTATGAAAATTTATTCGTATTCATTGAGATTCGAAGAATTGTGCGTTTTAAACCTTGACCGCCAAGGGATAATTATGTTCAATTTAACAGCTTACGACGGCACTCAAAGAAGACCTGAGAGTACGCCCAAACAATGAGATTGGTACGGATGTGGAATAAATTCACATATCCACAGTTAAAGAGTTCACGACTGAGCATTGTATTCATTGGGGTAGCATATGCCTATAGACATAGCGCTGACTATACTAAGTTTTAACTTAGTATAAGTCAGAGTGACTAATACCAGGTGGAATATCAGATTTTATTTATGAGAATTATTCTATTTAAAAAAAAATGGGCAGACAATATGATCCCTACCAGAGGGGAATACACACACATATACATTGCATATACATATATATCTTCATAGATATATAAATACAGGCACATACATATATACACGCACTCACAGGCGTTCATTATTCCGAGGAGAAAGAAACGTGGACGGAAGTTTGCACTTGAGATGTGGGATAGAAAAGAGAAATTAATTTAAAGTTAATGAAAAAAAAAATAAAGGGAAAATAACACAGTTATTGAGAAAAAAAAATGAAAGAATTAAAAGTTAAATCAAGTAAAAGAGACTTAGAATGAAATCAAAGAAAAAAAAATTTCATTAGAAAATGGTATAAAGTATTACGATTCCTTACATTGTGAGAGGATCGCACAGGTGTTTTTTATTCCCAATGTTCAACATTCCAACGCCAATGAGTGATACTTATCAAGTTTTATAGGGGTAGATCCTCCACCCTACTACATTTTGGTGGTGAAGTTATCAAAGAGTTCATTAGACAAAGGAATAGAGAAAAGGGAAAGAAAAAAAAAAGAAATACATTTCAGGTCATTTCTCAACCTGCTGGACTCTAAAAGATAAATTTTAATTTTTCACTCAAAGAGAAGTCAATCAAAAGCGGAACATTTTAAGGTACGTATACATGTAGCGATATGAAAAAATATGCGCAGTCAATATGATCCCTACCCATGCGAATACACAATTATTATTATTATTATTATTATTATTATTATTATTATTATTATTATTCCTTAAATTAGATTATACTGCGCACTCTTTCTCTTAGATCGATCATAACTATATTATTGTTGATCTTTTTTTTTTTTCTATTTTGTTATTTTCCTGACTTCCGCAATGGCGAAGGAAGTACTTAATATCGAAAAATTATGGAAGCAAAAAAACAAAAAAAAAACAGTAATTGCAATAAAGAAATAAAACATCCAACTTTTGCAAGAAGCCAGAAATGTATTTTTAACGCGAAAACGTCTCGGTTGGTTCGGCAAATTGATTGACTGGACGTCTGTATAAAGATGGCGTCTACTTAATACATTCTGCGATCGGTTCTAATTTATCAACTTTTAGATATGGCATAAACCTCCGGGAAATATACAAAACGCAAAGTGGACTAGCTTGATGGAAATAAGATAGATTATGTTAACAAATAAATAAATAAATATGAGATGTTACGCTTAAAAGGATTTTGTTTTACGTCAGCTTTATATGAATAACTATCAGGTTTGCATTTATAATTACATATCATGATCATCACTCCCATTAGCAGTCGTAGACGTGGAGTCACTGCGTAGCTGGGCATTTGACCATGTATCCCCGCCAAATATATGGGTTGAAAGCAAGAGAAATATTAATTTCATCATTCTATGTCTTTGGCAATAGTCTTGACGGAATCCATACTTCTCCAGAACAAGCTACTGTTAATCTCCTCAAAATTGGCTTGATCATGGATGCGCGTTCGTTGCTTCCATCAGGGAAAACTTTTCACCCTGACTGCAGACTAGAAAGCCCTCCACCGAGCGATACCGTGATGTCACTGGATGCATGCCAAGCTATGGAACCCAAGTCTACCCCAATGTGGTAAATGGCCGTTGATGCTAGAATTACGTTCATTCACGCTTTGATAGGTCTTGTTTTTAATCTTGCTAGATGTTGATCTACTCTCTGTTCCAGAAAAGCTTTGTGGGGGGGACTGGTTTAGTTGGTGATAACCAAATAAAGCGGCAGGTAGTATTAGGTTACATTGTGCCACCTGAACTCGTAGAGTGATAAGACGTAACTAACGTATCGTTGTTTATTTATAAATTGTTAGGTCTACGTTGTTTGTCATAGTTGAAACATTTTAAGAATTTGTAATGCGATTATATGAGAATTCGAAACATAACTAACATTATTTAAGTGTTAAAAAGTTTTGCGATTCTATCGTGGCCATATGATAATCAGTGCTGACGAAAATATAGTATTGAACAATCTAGTGTTGGAATGTGTCAGAATATAAACAGTTTTGGCTAAAGACTTGGACAACGCTAAACTACCAATTTTAAGTCAACACGAGTAAGTTGATTGGAGAATCAAATGAGCCATTAATTATTTACCAATTTATTGTAATAAGTCAATGCAACTGATGGCAAGATATTAGCTGAGCCCTTCCCAATAAATAACCAATCAACACGACTTTAAAAATAATAGTTTTCAATTGGAGAACTATTTCGTCCGAGTATTGTAGGTTGTAAAAGTAATGGATCCATTGAAAGTTTTTGCTCAGTTTTTATTTTATGATTCACGCTAGGAAATTACAGATGTTTGAAATGAATTTAATGTTCATCAGAAACATTTGATCTGAAGCCTGTTGATTAGCACCAACATATATTGGATATGATATATCAAAAGATGATTTGCATTGTGTGTCACCTCAGAAACTTAAAAGATCTAGGTGCCTCGATGACTGACCTAGAAGGTATTCTCAAACCCTTCAAATACAAATTCAAGCATAAAATTTCACCCGGATTGCACCAAAATAAACAGGAAGAGACGACAATTGAACTGAGCATATATATATATATATATATATATATATATATATATATATATATATATATATATATATTATACAGAATATTTTTAAAATTCATCCGGACAGGTGATAATTTGGACTTCAGACGTCCATCTCTTCAGACCAGATTTACAAAATAGAACCTGAAGTACACAAAATAAGTTATTACCTGAGCGGATTGACTTTTAAGGATTCTCTATTTATTATTATGTTGTTCTGTTCTCACATTTAACTCTATTTGGATTTATATCCGCCTTTGGAATTAGCTCTATTAATCATCAAGGGATATTATCTATTTAGTGTCAAGTTTATATATTCCCTGGGATAGGTCAAACGTGTCATGCAGAAAATTAATTACCTTTCGTTGGTGTCACTAGTAATACGTAATCCTTGACTTTGGGTAGTTTTTCTTTTTTTTTTAAGTCGGTCTGTTTGTTGTGGGTTAATATTGCATATCAAAATAGCAGTATACCAATCAATTCACAAGCTTCTGCAGATTTAAAAGCCCTCATCGCTACAGACAAAGTCCCGGGTGTTTTTGATTCACATGGAACCATCATGAAAAAAATGGAGGTCTGAGATCGTTTTTTTATGTTAACTGCCTGTTTTTGATGGTGCAATAATTTTTTGCTAGGTTTATATCCTCCATTAGTAGATTTTTCGTGATGGACGAGTAAAAAATGCATATATCAAATTGCTTAAAGAGGTATTCATTTCGCTTTTTATTCTGAAGAAACAGTTAATATAATCAACTGTGTTGCTCCACTGGTTGATTTGTAGTGCTTTCAAGTTTAGTTGGAGGCTCGTTCGAGTATTGGCTTGCTAATTTTACCGATGTTGATTTTAGAAGAACTAAGTAGTCAGAACTGTGGATTGTAAGGTAAATTTTACTAATGGTAAATGAATGAAAGCTCGCTGTTTGGGCAATTTTTATACTTTATTGTCGAGTTTTTGTTCCTTAGTTGATATTCTAGTTTCACTGTTGACATCTCTTTCCAATTTAACTAGACCTTTTTATATATATATATATATATATCTTGTTGACCTCATTGCAGGTACCGTTGTGGAAATTATCAACGTTAATATAATAATAATTCCCCATTTTATCAAACTTGATTACAATTTTAGCAATATCTTTTTTCATAGGCATCGGTAGCTTATTTTGTTAGAGTATATTATACTATTTAACAGAGAGAAGGGGTCTAATTCAAAGCCAAGTAGTAGGTCAACACAAGGTAGGGTTTTCCGTTATTTACATCTAAAAGTGTAATATTTATTGCAGTATACATACATATATAATTATATATGTTCTCTGATATATACCATGTATATATGTTATGTTATATATACATATATATGTTGAGTTATAATTATATATTATATGTGTAGTGTATATATATATATATATATATATATATATTATATATATATATATATATATATATATATATATATATATATAAACATTAAAATACAGTTATATATATTAATATATATATATATATATATATATATATATATATATATAAAACATAATCCATATTTATGTTAGACAGTTCATCTCTTTTTTTGAATATATATAATTATATATATATATGAATACTTTTACTTATATTTATATATATATAAATAGATACATATTACTGATTTGAATAGGGTTTATACTATTTTTAGACATTGGGATGTATTAGTTATTATATTTTGATTCTATATATTATATGAATGTATAGGTCCTTTAGAATAAATATATGATTTAATAAATAAATGAACGTTCACTCAAGAATGAGTATCCAAAAAATAAAAAAAGAAAATTGTTTAAATTGATAAAAAAGTATTAATAAATATATATATATATATATATATATATATATATATATATATATATATATATATATATATATATATGGAGCCTTTTACAATTATATATCCTCTTTGTTAGGCCAAATTTTTTTATATTTTGTATTATATGAAATTACTATCAAATATAGTTATTTTTATATATTTATATATAAACTATATGTTCTGTAGCCATTTTGTATTGTTCTTATTTTTCATATATATATATCATTGCTCCAAATATACCAAAATGTATAAATTATGATATATCAGTACAAAATATATATTTATTATTTTATGAATATTTATTTTTGAGAAACATTGTTTTTTATAAACTGCCATTCACTGGGACAGTCGTTTTTTGGAGATTGACCAAATTTACATTAATATGTTAAATGTTGAATTTTTTTCATAAATTACATTTTACACACTGACTAATGGTGAAAACAAATCATATGTATCTGTCATATATTTATATATAAGAAATGTCTATTTCATTGACCGTATAACATGTTTCTTTATTTATTATTTTTTTTTTTTTTCACATATATAAATATCCATGAATCAAAGGAAGATGTAAGTGGATAAAGGATTTTAGATCCAGTGACTGGATTGAAGATTGGGTTCATACCCGATAGAAATTGGGGAAAAAATAGTTGATCACTGAATCGAAATACAATCAAAAAAGAAATTGAAAATATTAGAAAAACAAGATGAGGAAAAAAATGTATTTTGATCTCCTGAAAAAGGATTTGTAGTAAAATTAAAACGTTGTGCTAGAGATGTAAAGATGCAGATTGACCAACAAGAAAATATTCAAAAATATAAAACGTTATTGTTCAAATAAAGATGAGAAGAAAGATATAAAACTTGATAAAAAAAAAACAAACTTGAAAGCTACCAAACATCTATCTTTAATTAAATGTCACGAAGACAAAGATGTTATTTGGTTGAATAAGTACATGAAAACTAATTTCTAAATATACACTTAATGATAGAATGACTGGACATGAGTGTTGAGTTGTCTCGAGTTGAAGTACTTCAGTTTAATAATCACACAATATCAAATAGAATAAAACAATGGGTTACATTTAGAGAAATTCATTGATAGTATTGTTCGACGACCAAAATAATTAATTTGTTTTAATTAAGGAAATTTAAAACATATTAGAAGAAAGACGAGAAAATTGTAACTTCTTGAACAAGATATTTTTCTCTGGCGCTTGTAGCAACAAATAAATAATATATATTTATTATTGTGAATACATATTTGCATCGCATAAAATAAATTGAAAAAGGTGGTGGAAATAAAGCGGCTATTTCACCATTACTTATGAATATATTATTAATTAAAGATTCACACCCCATTCATTAAATGGTAAGTACATTTAAAAAAAGAAAATATCCTTGAGCATAAAACTTTATTATAAGCAAGAAAAACCCGGATATAAGAGTTGTTGATTTGTCAGGAAGAAGTCTATTATATCGTGTTTTTCTTATATCCGGGTTTGGTCTATTTATATATACATTAACACAGGCTCTAATTTGAGACCAGGGAAAATCGAATATATCATAAAAATAAGGTTTTTCTTATATGAAGGTCTGAAGACAGTTAAAATACAAAATACCACATAGAAAAGAACCAAAAATAAATATTTTGATTTAAAAAAAAATTATGTACAAATGTTCGTAATCTATATAATATTAATGTTTAATTCCAACTATTCTAAATGGAATATTAGTTGTTTGAACATTTTATATTATATTCTTTTTATGTCCTGGACACTGAGTTCTTATGGATTTTTATCCTCTTGAAAAATTTATATATATATATATATATATGCAATAATATATATATATATATATATATATAAATAATCTCAGACAACTCATATTCCATGGAATATTAGTGTTCAAAATTTTAGTCAAATATTCTTAAAATGTCCTGGACATTAGTAATTGTTGACGTCGTTTCGTCCAAAATGAGATATTTTTAAAAAAGCAAAATACGAAATTTACCAATGAACAAGTTAACGAATAAAAAAAAAACAGAATGTTTATAGTAACTGGAAAAATGTAAGAGAACGCTATTTTCATATTGTTACCTGATAGAATCACAAGTTTAAATGTGCGGAGCCAATTGGCAACGTCAATAGAAAATTTTACAGGCTATAAACAAATATAAATTTGATTTCAGAGGCCTGTGCTTTCGATCAGCGGTAATTTGGCAATTCCGGCATATCTTTCTTATACTTTCGTCCAATCACGAATATAATTGATGAGATATTATATGGATCGTCATTATATTTTATAAATATATATTATTTAAAATTATATATATAGCGTATGGATATATAATTATATTCTCTTCCATATACACATAAAAAATATAAAAGTTGGTAGGAAAATGCGAGACCAATTTTATAATTTGAAAAAATTCTTGATCATCATCGCCCTGCCTGTCTACTATCTGTTCACAACTGAGTATATCGCCTAGCTCAACGCATATCTTCATCTACCGGTACCCTTTGGGTGATGAGTGCACTTGAGTCGGATTCGGGATCCGTCTTGACTCAAATTACGTGAGCGTCACAGATGCAGATGTGATAGCCTCGATCGATGAGTTTGGTTTGCATCTTCTCTCCTGTCGTAAGTGCCGGCCGCTTTCCACGGCATGCAGCCATTAACGACATCATCAAAAGAGGTTTGGATGCAAATGGTTACTTCCCAAATATTTTTATAAGGCCTCGACCGTGGTGACATTTTTTTTGTTGATGGCTTTACCATTTTCCCTTTTAAAAAATGGGGAATATTAGATTTGGGATGCGAATATGCGGATACATTTTCGGTCATAATTTGATCAGGTCCGCGGTTGAGCCTGGGTCCGTCGCCCGGGAAAAGAGAAAAAAATAGTTAAATATTCTTGGTTTGCTGATAGATTTTTTTTACTCCTGTGGCAGTGGAGTCTTCTGGGGTTATTGGCCCTCGTTCGATGGCGTTACTTCGGAGGATTGGCGCGATTGCGTCTCGATTAAGGGACGAGCCTCGTGAAACGGAGTGTCTCTTGCAACGTGTCTCACTGGCGATGGTTCGAGGTAATGCTTTCTCTATCATTGCGGCTGGCAGAGGATATAAAAAAATTGTTTATAGTTACTTTGTTCTGGAATTTTCAATAAAAATAAAAGCCCTTTCTTTTTTTGTTTCTGTTATCGTCCGGTTTTTTGTACTAGGTCATGCCTGAATAAAAGTAGAACCAATTAAAAGAAACTTGAAAATAAATATTAATTTGGAATAACACAAGATATATTATAAACTCTTTATGATACAGTCTAAGAAGATTAAATGTTTTACGAACAATCATCACATTTTAAAGTAATTGTCTGAACCCTAGAATCTTAAATAGGACTCACTAAAACTCTGACTGATTGACTTACTGTGCCTGACTGAATGAAAACTCCGAAAACGGACCTAACTCCAGACCATCCAAGAAAAACAAATTTATTCACTTAACATGAGGGGAATCACGGCACAAGGCCGGTTTAACGTGGGATCTCCGAGCCCGTGGGCTCAGCCTAAACAGTTCAATTTAAAACGTATAAACAGGTTCATGGAGTTCACTATACATAAAGACAACTCTGTCCTTCAGTTGTAGCCTCGTTAGGTTATTTTAAATCGTAATGAAGGCAGAGAGTTGGTCTGATTGCCGGTCCTGAAAGGCTTGTTATTCAAATGACTGAATCCCTGCTTACGAACCTCATGAACAAAAGTATTTATTTTAAAATGGAATAGTTTTTTCTTGTAATAATAAGGCCAAGAAAAAGGTTAACAGGTTGTAAATAAATTTATTCATATTAAATCAACCTTTAAATTTAACTGAAAATAACGTCAGTATTTGTCACTAATGTGAGAATATTGTCATTATATCTTTGTTGATGTATTCAACCATTTTATTTTCATTTTATGAATCTATTAAATTATTATTTGTCTAAGAGCAGTAATTAGACAGTTGGTATATTTTTTAATTTTATGTGTATAATATACATATTTTAATTGAAAACAAGAAATTTATTATCTTTTTTTAATAAAAGAAGAAAGCATTTATCTTTGGGGATGTCAAAATAGATTTTTATATCTAAACTCATGAAAATATATTTGTTTTTTTAATGTCTTGTCGTCCAATCCAGAATAACCTTTTCGATCTTTTTTTTTGAAATAGTCAAAAAATTAGTTCTAAAACCATCACAGAAAAATCTTCAAACACTAATAGCGAAATATTTCTGAAGCAGGCATTTATAAAATAAATTGCCAAAACTGTTCATCCCAATATATTGGAAAAACAAGTAGAAGTTTAAAAAAATGCATTTATGCGCACAAATGAGACCTCACAAAAAAACAACTTAGCTAATGCACTAGTCATACATAGAAATAAATTCAACCACAATTTTGATTTTAAAAATTCTACACACATAAAAAAAGAAAATAAGAACTCAGAAGGAAAATTCTGATTTTTGCCGCCATAGAAATTACCCAAATATTAATCTATAAGACAGGTTTTTTCCCCATTTCGAAACTTTTCTTAACAAAATTACTGGTTTCAAAAAAATAATACATACACATTTATTAAAAAAAAAGAAAAGATTTGAATACATCAACACAGATATAATGACAATATTCTCCACACGTGACAAAAAATGACGTCATTTTCAGTTAACAATATGAAAATAGCGCTTTCTACATTCCAGTTACTAGGAACATTCTTTTTTTTTTTTTTTTCTTTTTTTGTTTTATTAGTTACCTTGTTCAATTAAATTCATTTCGTATTTTGCTTTGATAAAGTCCACATTGGACGAAACGCGTCAGCAATTACTAGTTTTCCTATTGTCATTTTTATTCATAAATATTGTCTTCTCTACTGGTTAAATTGGAGAAATATTCATATAATCAATATATATTATATATATATATATATATATATATATATATATATATATATATATAAACCTGAAAGATGATATGAAATGAATAAATAGTATATCCAGGCACGATTATATGCAACTTGAGAACGGTTTTGTAAATAAACCGAAACTACCTTCGATTAATCAAATAAAAATTTTGTTGACAATCATGAGAAGAAAAGTTTGAGAATGAAAATCGCAAAGAAATTAAAATTCCAAAAAACTATGTTTGAACCAATAGAACAGCATGCAAATGAGTTTGAAAGTATATATGATCTTAGAGTTCATATTTATATCTGAAATAATAATGAAGTCATCAATATAGGATACTGGGTGAGTCAAATATATGTTTCTGTGGCCCGTAGGCGTTCGGACAGAGGACGATTCATGTGACAATGAGATCTGTAGACGTACTGTTATGGCCAAGGACGCATTCCGAAAGCTGAGCAGAGTATTGCGTGACAGGAAGATTTCTTTGGTGACAAAGAAAAGAATACTGAGCTGTTGCAAGGAATGCTGGACAATTTCCTCAAAGATAAAGAAGAGACTCGAGGCGACGGACATATGATTCTATAGAAGGATGCCATGGATATCATGAACCGAGCGTATGAACAAAGATGAGGTCTTAGAGAGGATACAAACAAGGAGGAATACAAAAACTTAACATCAGGAAAGGCAGCTGAAGTTATTTATCTTCCTAACACATAATAAGGATGGAGGGCCTGTTTGAATATGATACTCACTGGTCGAATGGAGGAAAGTCAACGCATGAAATCTATTAGCGGGCTTTATCAAGTGGATGACAGAACGGAATTTATACAAAAAACAGAGGGAAGGAACTTGTTGAGAGTTCAAGGGATAGAAAATGAAGTGACATGATCGTTCTTACGTCCTGAAAGGACATTTCACCCAGAAATCGTATAAGTTTGGTTTTATTTCTAATGAACAATCATATAGAATTATTAGATAGAAAAGACGATCACACCATTTAATAGCTGAAATGGTTAGATGTAGCCGTAAGTTCTATGCTAACAGTTTCTTCGAGCGCAATTCTCGCTTGTGGAATTCTCTTCTGGTTTACTGCTTTCCAGTCAAGGCTGATCTTAAAAAAAACTTAAATGCAATGTCAATCGCTATCTCCTGTCTTCTTAGGTTCTGTTCATTTATTAATCTTAGCTATTTAATAATGTTTTATCTTTCTTATATTCTTTCACACGCAGTAACTATGTTGTGTCTTAGGGGCTTTATTGCCTTTTTAGGAGTGAAATGATTAAAAGAAATGATAAATCTCATGCTGAATTTAATTTCTTTATTTAAAACATCTGATACCCTTAAAGCAATTTATTATTAATTACTCAAAATATGCAAAAATATTTTTACTGGTAATCCAGCTTGGGATCCTATTGCTTGGCAAAATTTTCATTCTATATACTGTGGTTTACAACACAATAGGGGAAATATAACTCTGAATTCGAACCAGTACGTGTCTTTACTGAGCAAATAATTTATTTTCAGAATTAAGGTATGTGCAGCATTTGGATTTCTGAGGAAGAAGACAAAAATTATAGAAAAATTTTAGGGCTTGTGTTGAAGAAATAGACACTAATGAAAGTGTGTTGAAGAAAAATAATTAAAATTTCTGATGTTCCTTTTTGAAGAAACCAGAGGTTGGTTTGTTCAAATTTTAAAGAAACTTGATTAATTTATAGATACTAGCAAAATGTGTGTTGAAGAAACCAGAGGTTAGCCTTATGTGTGTTGAAGAAACCAGAGGTTAGCTTTATGTGTGTTGAAGAAACAAGAGGTTAGCTTTATGTTTGTTTTCCATTTAAGAGGTTTTTTTATGTGTGAAAAGAAACCAGAGGTTGGTTCTTTTTGGGTTTTTTAAGAAAACCATATTTAGCCTTGAAGATGTTTTGAAAAAACCAGAATAAAAACTTTAAATGTGTTGAGAGAAACCAGAGTTTGTTTATGTCTGTGTTGAAGAAACTTTTTAAAAGCCAACTATGTGTTGAAGAAACCATTATTTGTAAATGTAAACTTGAACTTAAACCAGATTTTAGCTTTTGTGTTGAAGAAACCAGACGTTGCTTCTGTGGGGGTTGAAGAAACCGGAGGTTAGCCTTATGTGTGTTGAAGAAACCAGAGGTTGTCTCTGTGGGTGTTTAAAAAAATTGGTTAGGGAACTGTCTCTTGAATCTCGACGCCATTTATACCTGTCTCTTCGTCTGCCTCAACATTCTATCGCTTCTTTACCGTTCCCTCCCTATCATGACTGTTGCTTGATAGATAGTATATTTGATAAAATAGACAAGGCCATCTCCCTACACCAGTTTGCAAATCTAAATCTATGCCAGATAGATGAAACACTCTGTCATTGACCCCACCGGAATCCTGACCCTTAATTTCTCAATCAATCATTTTCTCACGCAGGTGGTGGACTTTCACACGCGTTTCTCCTGGTAACCCTGATGGACATGCTTCTTTTTTAGATCTCTTCTTTTTTACCACAATCCTGGAATTTTGTCGTACTTTGAAGCTCTGCCCTCTTGGTAACTCTGATCATGCGGTTATGTCTATAAACGTCTCTATCCGCTCACCTACCAGCCAAGAACATCTTACCAACAGATTATCTTTTTGTTATCAACTAACGGATTGAGACTCGTTCCATTACTTCCTTCGTGACGTTCCTTGGAAAACATTTTTTTATCATCCTGTTCATACATGCACGTCTGAGTCCTTTTGAGTGAAAGCCGGCATTATATATATATATATATATATATATATATATATATATATATATATATATTTAAAGAGAGAGAAAGAGGGGGAGATATATACATAGAATTTAGAAGATAGATAGAATTAAGTATAGATAGATAAAATTATAGATAGGTAGATAGAATAGATTTAAGAATAGACAGATATATACAATAAACAATAGATATGATGATAGATAGATAGATAGATAAATAGATAGATACATAAATAGATAGATAAAATTAAGAATATATATATATATATATATATATATATATATACTATATTCAATGGTGACATTGCTGTGCTCTATTGTGTGAGCCTTTTTTGAATTAATGTTGAAGTGTTTAAATTTATATTTTTCCTTGTTTTACATTGTTAAATACCCAATATATATATATATATATATATATATATATATATATATATATATATATGCAGAGAGACAAGAGAGGGGAGAGATACATACATAGATTTTAGAGAAGATAGATAGAATTAAGTACAGATAGATAGATAGATAGATTTGATAGATAGATAGATCAATACAGTAACCCTGATATTATAACCCTCTTCTTTTTCTTCTTTATCTCTATCCCGGACACATTATTTACTTTGCAGCTCTGCCCTCTTTACAACTCTGGATTTGCCGTTGTGTTTATAAACGTTTCTTTCATCCCTAACCAGTAAAGAACTCATATATGGGACTCTTTCCGTGATTTTTAAATATGATGTTCCCTGGAATGCATTTTTTTTATCATACTGTTCATAAATGCACGACTGGGTGCTCCTCCTGGTTGAAAGCCGGCATCAATGCTTTCATTTCAGCAAGGAAATACCAAGTTAAACCGCATTCATCTCTTTGGTTCTCACCAGCATATTCTAATGAATGGAAGATAAATATAAAGCACAGGACAAGGGAAATACACAGTGATCACCACTTGTGCGGTTGAATGTTTTTTATATAAATATATATATTATCTTTGTTGAATAGTCAATTTATTTCGGATTATAATGAATTCTATTGAAAAATAGTTTTCGAACAATTTTTAGATGAGGGGTTTAAAGCATTTCTCAAAAGATACATTAAAGAAGCTTGGAAAGATAAATATAAATACAGACCAAGGGAAAATACTGTATTTTAGATCACCCATTTTGCGTTTTTTTGTTTTTTTAAGTGGAAATCATATTTTATCTGACAAAATGTGATTCTTATTACGCTGCCTCAATGAATTTTTTTTTAAAAAAATATTTTCGAACAAGTTTTAGATGATGCAAATTTGCTTTCTTTAAAGATACATTAAAGAAGGGAAATTATATAATTTAAAAATTATACCAAGCAAATAAAATACATTTATAGTCCAATTTAGGAATCACTTCTTTTGGCTGTACCTTTAGCGGCACGTTTATATATATGTCTCTGTTACATAATATATAGTGCAAAATGTCCTCAAACAAATATAAAAATCTGAATTAAAAATTTGCATTATTAAATGTTAAAATAATAGCATCGTCGCAAATTTTTAAGACCATCTTCATGGACATTTTCATTTAAACATAATTAACATTATAATTATAACAATTTAAAACAAAAGACAATGGACATCCATTCAACTAATCCTCTATTTAATGAAATTTTATACACTTCAGGTTCTGTTTAAATAGATACAGTTGGATGCTTTGCTCGAAATTCTCTTCTAGTTTGGTTAATTTTTGTTTTATAAACAATAAATTTTTCAAAACAACATGAAATCACATCCATGTTAAAAAAGTTAATATTCAATGCATAATGTTGTTTTTTTTGTTTTTTATTAATAAGGCTACCATTTTTAGCCTTTTTGTATATAGATGAACAATTATATTAGTGTTGTCAAAAAGTAAAAGGTTTGCAACATTGCAACAAAATATTTAGGACAGTTATTAAATATATGAAACTTCTGAAAACTTAAATATTTGTACTTTCTATTTATTGCATAAATAAAGATCCCTATAACAATTATTTAAAAAATAATCAGGGTACGAAACGCTTTAATTCTTCTGAATTAGTTGTGTGTCGGATGTGTTTACTTACAATGTTATTTTACATGTGCATTTTATTTATATCTGTTTTTTCATGCACATACACAAATAACACGTAAACACATGCATTTATACACACTTTTATATATATACAAATATATATATATATATATATATATATATATATATATATATATATATATATATGAAAAAAAAAGAAAAAAACAAAATTCTGAATATGCATATTAATGTTAAAATAAAGTCGACGTCGGACGTTTCGGTCTATTTAAGACCATCTTCATGGACATTTTCATTTAAACATAATTAACATTATAACTTATAACAATTTAACACAAAAGACGATGGACATAAGAGCCCAACTAATTCAGACAGATAACTGAAATTTTATACAGATCAGCGTTCTGTTTAAATATGATCACGTAGTCGTCACGTGGGCGATGTTGTTAAGACGTATTCGAAGATGATTTCCAAAAATTAAAAAATATCAAAAAGTCGAATGAAAAATTTTTATAAAAAGTCAAAGAAATCTCTTCCGTTGATGTTGGAATACGTAGTGATCAATTGGTTCTTATATCTTCAACAAGCTTGAAAGTCTTTCCCGTTACAAATGCAAATCAAAAGTGATTTTAAAAAAAACGATGGAACAGTTCTAAAAAACAGTTCGATAAAAATTCCATTCTTTACTTGATCAATAGATTCCTCGTCCAAGCTTGAAATCTTCCAAATTTAAATATGCAAGATCCAATGGTTTATAACTTAAATACCTTTTTGGACAATTTTGCTGTTTCACGATTTGGAATGTTTTGCTGTTATATACCATATATATATATGTATAATGTATTTTTACAGGAATTTCAAATTTTAATATATATCATGAACATGAACTGATTGAACATGGCGCATAAACAAAATAGCGTATTTTTAAATTAAAGGAAGTTGCAATAGAAGAATGAAACGTTCTTGACAAAGAAGACTTCCATGATAAGCTAATATAATTATTTGCTGAAAACCAAAGTACGATTTATAACTAATATATGAAATCTCTCTGTTTAGTCGTGAACTATTTCCTTGTTATAGAATTCGCCGAAAGTGATTTGATTTTTTAATTTTTTAAGAAGTCAAACAAAGAATTTTAACTGTATTTTTTTTTTTGAAATTATTATCGAAAGATTTTTCTTGCGTTTATATAGGTTAGATTTTATAATTGTCTCTTTATAACATTTTTAGTTTCATTTTCTTCTTTTCAGTAACTTTTTTTTTATGTTCAATTCTTGGGTCGTTTGTACATCTGTTGTCGTAATATGATATTTTCATTTATTACCAATTAAAGAAAGGGCTTTCATAAATTTATAATATTTAAAAAAATTTTTTTTTATTTTTATAAATAAATATATTTTTAGAAAAAAAAAAAATTCCGTAAAGAAGAAAAATTAATTTTTAGAAAAAAAAGATGAGACAAAAAAAAAAATAATTGTCTTTTTATATGGGAATAATTCAACTCAAGATTTTGAAAATGAAAAATAAGAAAGTCGAATAATTTTAAAATAAAATATTATATATAGATTTAAAAAAAAGAAATAAAGAAAGAAAGAAAATAAAGAAAGAAAAAAGAAAAAGAAAAATCGGATGGTTAAAGAAAAATTCTTTTCTATACATATATAAGAATATTGAAACAAAAGAAAAAAGAAAAAAAGAAATTAAAAAAGAGTCAAAGAAATTTTTTTTTTGGGATGGAGACAGAAGAAAAATTCTAATATATATACAAGAAGAAAAAAATTTTGAAATATTTGAAAGAAAGAAAAAAAGAAATTAAAGAAAAAAATATTTTCTACAAAATGGAAGTTGAAATTTTCTATATTTCTATAGAATAAATAAATTTTGTAAAAAAAGCAAAAAAAAAAAAAAATTGTCTTGGGAATCAAATAAAGGAAAATAACATAAAAAAAGAAAAATAATATAAATATATATAATGAAAGAAACAAAAAAAAAAAAAATTACAAGAATTATTATTATGGATGAAAAAAATACAGAAAAAAAAAATATAAATATTGAAAAAAAAGAAAAAAGAAAGAAAAATGTTGAAAATAAAGAAAGAAAAAAAAAAAATTTAAATATAAAAAAAAAAAAAAGAAAAAAAGATTTAGAAAATTGAAACAAAGAAATTCAATGTAAATAGACAGAAGAAAATAAAATATGTTATGGGATCTTTCCTTTATCCATAATATTAATAATGGACTATTCCATACTTAATAAATATTGCACCTCAAGGAGTAGGCATATAATAGTTCAAGTCGCTGTTTTAAAGAGGCAAAACCGAAACAGAAATAGTGTTAGAGACAATTACTACAAGACATTGGAATAATGATACTGGTCGAGACTACATTGTTCTCTCTACTAAACCTGATTGTTCATACTAACACTCAAACTTCTCTGTATATATTCCTGTTTCATAATATATCTGTGTTATTTCATACCTGTGTTCGAGTTCTTCTTTATTTGGTTACCAATTGGACTATCACCGTGGTACAAGGAACCGGACCATAACAGAAAGAAAAAAAAAAAAAAGATGGTCTTTAACAAATAAATTTTTAAATATGTGGAGACAGAAGAAAACTATTCATTATATAAGAAAGAAAAAAAAAAATAAAGACATATTCAAAAAAGAAGGAAGAAAATGTATGCATATATAAGAAAAAAGAAAGAAAGAAAGAACAATATGGCATACATAAAAAAAGAACAATATTGAATGCAGAAGGAAGAAAAGGTAAATATATAAGAAAAAAGAAAGAAAGAAAGAAAAAGGAAAGAAAGAAAAAAAAGAAAAAGAGAGGGCCATTCAAAATGGACATAGAAGAAGGAAACTATATATTTGAGAAAATCTACAAAGGATTAGAATGGATACGACATAGATAAAATAAGGAATAAGATGTAGAATGAAAGAAATTAGATCGATTATTGTTTCGTTTCTTTTTTTTGAAAATAAGAATGACAATATCTAAGAAATAAACAATAAAATTAGGAATGCATGAAAGATATGATAAAGAAATAACGAAAGAATGAGGAAGGAAATACAAAATAAGGAAAGAAGAAAAATCCAGAAATATTGCGTAGTAAAAATAAAAATGCTAGGAAAAATGAAAAAAAAAGAACGAAACCAAAAAAATAAATAAATAAATAAAATAAATTAAAATAAAAATAAAGATAAAGAAAACAATATAGTCTGAAAAGTTTGTAGGAAAAAATATAAAAAAAAGAAAAAAATAATATTTGTTAAGGAAAAGAAAAGATAATTAAGATTTAAAAAAAAAATGTGTGAAAGTTAAAGTTTCCTGATGAATAATTTGAAAAATGAAAAAAATTTTTAATAACTCTAAGAAATAAAATTTTCATTGAAAAATATAAGTTTAAAATATAATATAAATAATATAAAAATATAAAATAATATAAAACAATGTTAAAATGATTGTATATATATATCAACAAAAAACATTATCTTAAAGTAAAAGATACAAGAAAATCATCGTAGTATTTATTCCTTTTTTCTTCTACGTTCAGTTTTTTTTCATTTAAATAAAAAACTCTTGATTCTAAAATATGCATTTGTCAGGGTCCTGATCTTCCCTTATATTCGTCTATTATCCTTTTGTAGTTATAAGACGTATTGTATATAACCTTTTTCTTCTAAAAAAATTTTTAAAAAATAAATTACCAATATGAATTTGGTTTCAAAAATTCAATTTAAATTTTTACTAGGTTTATCCAACCATTTTTTAAACTGTCAAAACGATTAAATTAATCATATTCTCTTCTAATCAAATTTTCTATTTTCTATTCACTTCATTTTTAACATTATTATCTTACTTTCATCCTTATTTAATTTTATAAATTTTTTCAAATCTGACGTTGAGATATGTATCATAAAATGAAACATATTTTATTTAAATTTACCTTTAAATCCTTTATTCATTGATATATACCTTAGCACAGTTTTGCCTAAAATTTTTAATGTGAATTTTTAAAACATTGTAACTATTTAAGTTTAATTTTGAATTTAATTTATATTTATAATAACTAAATTTTTAATATATTCAGACAGGTTAAGTTTTTCTTAAATTTAAAGTTCTGCAAGTTTGTAAATGAACAAACGCAAATAAATTTTTTTCTTTTCAAAGAATTTGAAATATTGATATATTATTTTTAGATGCTTTCACTCGGATATTCTTTTCCATCTCCACTCTCGACTCATCTGGATTATCTCTACCTGTTTCTTCCAACCAAGAACATATTTTTTTGCTGAGTGATTATCATAAAAAAATATGGTTTCTGCTATCATTTCTAAAATATATAAAACAGTCTTGATGGGTTATGGTTTAAAATCCCTATAATTGTCCTATAAAATGTCCTTTTGAACTCATAGGCAAAATGTCCTTCCAATAACTTTTAAATGGATACCTGTTTAATTTTTTTTCCAACTTGTTGGAAGTATAAAAATTACTTGTTTTTAAGAACTCTTTTGGAAACTTCTAAATCCTAAGATTATCGCCCTATTAATCTCTTAATTCTTTTTGGAAAAGTAAACCAGAAACTAATCAATGCCAAATGGATTAAGCAAATTATTTCACTATTCTTGATTCAGAAAAAAAAATGGTTTCGTTTGAGAATCATTAAAATAGGAAAGCCATTATTGAATTTGTCAGGAAAGTTTTTAGATAAGAAATTTACAAAATTTTGTTGAAGCATTGTGATCTCAACTGCCGTCATGACATTTTGAATATGCATTTTTTCAATAAAATTCAATGAAAATTTGTCTTGGACGAATGTTCCCAAACAAATAGAATAATGAAGGTCGTCTTGAAAATGAAGTTATTTTAATTATTCAAAATTTTGTATTTTTGACAAAAAACCTGGATTTCAGTTGTTTCAGATTTCATTTTATCGTTCTCGATGTCAACAGTGCCAAATATAGCCATCTATAAGATGACAAAATTAATTACTCTTGACTTGGGAGGAATGTTCGACAAAAATTAAAAAAAAATGCAAATGGATTTTTAGTTGGAATAAAAATACATTTTCAGTGATTTATCCAAGAATTTTTCTTTCAAAAATTTTATTCCTTTTAGAATAACCCTGAAATGCAAATCGAAAAGGATACGTTAGCGACAAAAAGAAAAAAATGTGTATAAAACTGAGATGAAATCCATTAACAAATGTAATAATAATATTAATAATAATAATAATAATAATAATGCTTAAGAGACCAGCGTCATTTAATACAAGAAGCAAAGAAGAATCACATTGTTTGACAATGTTAAACAATATTTCGTTACTATGTTTTTCTTCAAGATATATTTGAAAAAGAAGAATTAATGTATAAAAAATATATAACCAAAGGGTGTTTCATTAAGACGGATCAAGTCAGCCGTAAATAAATCAGTGTTATTGGTGAAAATTTATTTATTTGTCTATTGGATCATTGTTATGGTCCGGTTCCTTGTACCCCGGTGATAGTCCAAGGTAGAACCAATAAAGAAGAACTCGAACACAGGTATGGAATAACACAGATATATTACAAACAAGAATATATACAGAGAAGTAGAAGTGTTAGTATGAACAATCAGGTTTAGTAGAGAGAACAATGTAGTCTCGACAAGTATCACTATTCCAATGTCTTGCAGTAATTGTTTGAACGCGACTCTGTTTCGGACTGCCTCTGACTCTATTCTTGACTCGACTTGAACTACTGACTGACGATATTCAGTCACCCCCCCCCCAAGGGTGTCATGTGGCACAAGGCCTTTGTAACGTGGGCATTCCCGAGCCATTAGGTCCAAATAAAAAAATATGCCCATTCGAGCCCGTATAAACGGGTTCAGGGCCGGTTTTACCTCCCCAAATGAGACTCCGCCCTTCGGCGTAGCTTCCTTCGGGTTCCTCCCGCCCGTAGGAAGAGATTTCAAACCGAGCAGTCGGTTCAAAAGTGAACGACTGATTGACTCCTTGCTTCTCCTGAGGCGGAGTATTTATTAAGTATGGAATAGTCCATTATTATTTTTATTGGTAAGATCCCATAACAATCATGTTATGTAAGTCATGACAATTACGTGTGAAAAACAATATTACCCTGATACCCGCCAAGTCTTCGGCACCAAGTCTTCGGCGCCACGCCACCACTCTATGGTCAAAAATGGTTAAATGTCTTATAAATTTTAACGCCTCCTAGATGACCGGCATAAAAATCGAACAGGATATCTCAGTGACGAAAGCGTTCAGAAATTCTGGCACAGACAACACAAGAGGTGAAAAAGAAACAATGTGGAGAAAAATTAGATGAAATTCATTAACAATAATAATAATAATAATAATAATAATAATAATAATAAAGAAAAAGCGACATTCCATAAAAAAAACAAAGAAGAAACATTGTTAAAATTATTTCGACACAATGTCTGTCTTCTTCAAGATATATTTAAAAAAGAATTAATGTATAAAAATATATAAATGAAGGGCATTTCATTATGACGGATCAAAGTCAGCATTAAATAAATCAGTGTTATTGGTGAAAATGTCCGTCAATTTTATTAGCAAACTTCCACTGATAAAAAAAATTTTTAATGACGAATCTGAATAGTTACAATTTCGATCTCACTAATGGATAAAGATATTATCTCATCCATCAGCTGTTGAATTGCTGTTGCTTTGTTGGCATAGACGTTACTTTTGACATGACCCAAAAGGAAGAAATCTAAAGGCGTTAAATCACACCATCGTGGACTTCGTTGTTTCGAGAGATGATGCGACCTGGAATCTTCTCATTGCATTTCTGTTTGAACGTCCAGTTTTGTAATAAGCTTTACCACGTTGTTTAATTGTTAATCTGGCCAGAGTTGAAATTTGTCCAAAAAAAAAAAATTAAATCTGAAAAAAAAAAAAAAAAATTAGTTATTTAAAGTTAATTCACATTTAAAATGGCATAAATTCTTGGAATTTTTTTTATATTTTGACACGTTCATTTGTTAGAGACATATTTCATTATAAGACAACCTAATATTTTCTTTATATTGAATTTTTAAAGTGATTTTCTACTAATAAAATAATCAAACTAATAATAATAATAATAATAATAATAATAATAATAAATTAAAATGGAAAAAAATCAAAAGTAAGAGCGGAATTTTAATATGAGAGATAGATAAATAAAAATACCATTCTTAAAATTGAATTTTAGTCCAAAAATGGATTTCTGGAAAAAAACAAAAAAACACGCAACGTAGCAAGTGATATTTTGAAAAAAAATATATCCGCCCATAAAATATTCATTTTTCAGTAAAAGAAAATAAAAAAAAATCATCGAAAGAAAGCAAAACAAATTAAGTTGATATCAAGAAAAATAAACAATAAATTTCTTGAGAAGAAAAAAAATGAGTATCTTGTTCATAACGATTTCCATGCTAAGATATATATTCAACAGAATATTGAAAGTACAAATATATAAACATATATTTTCAAGAGGTGTATTATGATTTTTATATATATATATATATATATATATATATATATATATATATATATATATATATATATATATACACACAAAGGGTTCGACCATTAAATTGTTGCAATTTTATAATTTTTTTTACGTTCATTATCAATTTGTTTTTTTTTTTTAATTCTTTTTAAATTCCCAGACAACTGAAAAAGTATTTGAGAAAAAAGAGCACCATGACGCAATTAACTCCAAAAGAAATTTGGAAACGGCATGCTATACTGCTGTACTGCTTCAGTTAAACTCATAAATATTGTATTTTATATATATATATATATATATATATATATATATATATATTTTCATAAATATAACTTACTTTAAAACTATTTTTTTTATATATATATATATATATATATATTTATATATATATATGTTGTGTGTGTGTGTGTGTGTGTGTGTAACTTTGTTAAAAAAAAAGAAAAAATAAGATTTGTAATGCGTTGTTCTTACCAATTATTGTTCTTAATTTCAAAAAACAAAACCGTGCTCAATACAAACAGTAGAGCAGAATGTTATAATTATTTTCTTTTTAAAAAATATGATTCAATCGCGACACAGAAAATATCCATGTTTCAAGACTGTAACTAAATTTATAAATTTAATTATAAAAATTAAACATAAAATCCATAGTCACGTTCCACTATCAAGCGATAACAGGAATAACTTTCTCCGAAATTTAGTTAATTTATAAGCCCAGACAATATTATTATTATGAGTTGTTAAGGTTAAGGAAAATTCAGTCTATTTTATTTTAGGGGTTTTAATTTCCGTAGACAGAATTTCTATCCAATATATGTTACTAAAAAGTCTTGTTATGTTTAGGTAGGGTGGTTGTGCCTGCTAATGAAAAAAACATACATCTCAAATGTCGTCTTAAAAATCAATCTCAAAAAATATGATATTTTTATGTATCCGTTTAATTCATATTTTTATACACAAAGATTTTCTAAAAAGGTTATATTTTACATATTTAAACTTTATTATTAGAGATTCAAAGTACCATTCGTCCTTCTAATATCTAATATAATATATGGTATTTTTACAATTAAATATATTAGAATTTAATTACTAATTAATGATCCGATATAAAAATGCATATTTCAGCTCTCTTTAATGTAATAGTTTTATAATTTTATGAATTTTCGTTTAATTCTTTACAACCATAAGTCCATCATCTCTGTACAAGTCAATGTCATTTATAATAATTTCACGATATGCAGTAAGATTATATAATATAAAAAGACCTATAAGATCAGAGGACTCTGCAATGTCTAATAATCCCATTGTGATGTCGAAGTGGACATTAGAGTTTTTAATCCATTGCAAGATCAACTGATGAATGAATTTCGATTTTTTCCGTGATTAATCACATATAACAGAGATACATCTGTTATGTCTGAGTATTGGGTACCAAAATACATAGCATTCGGGAGAATTTCCTTCGATATTGATTGTTAGTAATTTTCAATATCAAAATGTATTAGTGTACAATTTGCTTTCTCCTTGATATTAGTAAACCAATTATGAAATTCAGAAAGTCCAAACAGACTACATGTGGCCTGTGGATAGCTGCTTGCTCTTAAAGAATACCATATACACGTTACTACATTTGTTTCCATTTGCTTTCAACATAATAAAACATGATGTATGAATTCTATAAGCGGCAAATCACACTGGATAAAACGATTTCTCTTAATAAAATGTCGAACTAAAATGTTTGACATTCTTTTATAATAAATATATATATATATATATATATATATATAAATATATTTATATTAATGAAAATACCAACTATTTTTGAAAAAATAATTTCTGAATTAATACAATTTATAAATAATTTATATATATATATTATATTATATATATATATATATATATATATATATATATATATATATATATATATATATTATATATATGTGTGTTATGTGTGTGTGTGTAGGACCATGAATATGTTTATTATTATAAATATTTAATTAATTTATGTCACAAATCAGTAATTTATTCATTTCCCACACAAAATGACAAAACATCTTCAAAGTTATGTTGAGGCCTCACAATTATACACACACACATTATAATATACACAATATACACATTCAATCCATAATGAGCCAAATGATGATAAAATAACCCATAGTAATACCACACTTACACACATGATAAACCTATTCACCATTAAGAACCAAATAATACGCACATTTAATTAAAGATGAATCTGTTATTTCCAGGAACCAATAAAAGTGTCAAAATGACGAAAGGAATTCAGAGCAGTATGAATCCATCCAGGTCTTAACTTAAATAAAAACTTAAATGAGACTTTTTTCACCAACACAAGGTCTGATTAAAATTTATGTTAAAAAATATATAAAAACAAATGAAAACTGCAGATAAAGTATATTTTCTCCATCAAGTCATCATCTCTGTAGTTCACTGCTACTAACAGGCAGATTTTTTTCTCCTGATGATGGCCACGTTAGCCGAAACTGGTCGAAGAATCTAAATGAAATAATAAAAACGAAAACATTGATATCCATTTTGAGTGTGTTTGAAAATTTTTAATTTTAAAATTTTTTAACAGAAAATATATATATATATATATATATATATATATATAATATGTGTGTGTGTGTAAAAAGTGTATTAATTAAAGAATATCAAAAAATTTAAAATCTCCTTGAATCTATATCCTCTTGGAAATTACACACCTATTACTATTTTCTTTCTCTCTCTCTCTCTCTCTCTCTCTCTCTATCTATATATATATATATATATATATATATATATATATATATATATATATATATGAGTGTATCTCTGTGTGTGTGTGTATGTATGTATGTATGTATGTATGTACTGATTGTTCCTATCGGTATTTTCTAACCACCTCATCTCATATATCTCAATGCCATTCATTTTTCTATACATTTGCTTCTATGGAAAATTAAAGATTCGACTAGTTTGAAAAATGTGCAATAATTCAATTGTAAACTTTTTTCAAGCAAGAGAATATTTTAACTCAAATGATTTTCGAGAAAAATAAAACAAAAAGGATGAGAAACTAAGGATACGATGCAAATGAAGAGGCGATCTGCATGTTGGATGAAATACCTTCATATTAGCACCGCCAATCCTGAATCGATCTTTCAGTCATATTTTAGTTTACACAGCGTACAGAACCAACAAAGAGAAAAATATATTTATTTCAAAACCATATTTCACTTATAATGCCGGTGTCCTACGCGAAATATCTCATGAAATTTTAAGTTATCAAAGCCGATAAACAAAACGTTACTTTAAGGTTTGTTTTGGTTTGTTTTACGACATATCAACGCCAATGTCTTATTTAATATCGACAAGATTATTGCTGGTAATATTTAATTTTTCAAAAATATATTGCTGATAGTATTTTTTTTTTCAAAAATGTATTGCTGGTAATTTTTTTTCCAGAAATATATTACTGTAATGTCTTTTTTCTAAACATATATTTCTGGCAATTTTTTTGTTCAAAATTCCATTGCGGGTATTTTTTTACAAACACGCATTACTAGTATTAAAACACAGTTTTACACCTTAACAGCATTCCTACCTCAGTTTGCTCAACGCTGCAACACTAACAGATGGCAACCCACCCAGGTCAGGGTGGACGGAGACAACAGCAATTCAGAGGTGGTTCCATGCTCCTCAACACCTCCTGATCAGAGGCCTTGCTGTTGGATGTTGTTTATCGTCTTACCCACGACGCGGATGTAGTTTATCGTCATACTCAAGACGGGTTACTTTAAGAAAATGGCTGAAAAAGAAGACCTCTTTTAATCAATGCGAACCAAAAAGCACGGAAATAAGCGAACTGATGGTAAAAGAATCTGCGAAGAGCCGATTTTCAACTTCCCGTCGTGTTAATTACGTACACATGCACAAATATATGCATCCATTTCCTCCCGAAGCTATGGATTAAATAGTATGAGTTGTATCTGGAAAAGTAATTGTTATTGGCAGAAAATTTTAAAATCAATATTCATTCTGAAAAATAAAAAAAAATAATTATGCTTACAGTCCAAAATATATTTTGGATTTAAATAACCCATAACGTGTTGATAAACCGTAAAAAAATAACTCAATAAATCAATGTTAAAACAGAAGCTAAGAAAACAAGGAACCATAAAGAAAAGATCTGAATGTGTTCAAAGATATTTTGTTCATTTTAAAAACAATGTTTATATGTTTAAAATCAGCCAGGATTAAGTCATGAAAACAAGAAATTAGGAAAGAAATTCAACTCTAAAGAAATAACAAAAGAAAAACCGAAAAAAAAAAAAGAAAAGAAAATGATTTTAAATAACAGAACTCTCCACAAAAAGTTAAATTTGAGTGGAAGATTTTAGGACAGTCGACACAAATTTGAAAGCAAAAGTCATTAAAATAAATCAAAGATTTTCAAATCAGAAAAAAAAAGTCAAATTACAGGCAGCGAAAAACTAACAGAAGCGAGAAAAAATAGTTTCAAATCAAACCAAATTGAAATATAATGCCCTTAATTACAAAAGTAAGCGAGTTTCAATCGGACGAAATCAGACGACAAGTTGGCGACTAATTCCGCGGATTAAGCACTTGAATGAGAGAAAGAGCAAAAATCGCGGAAGTGGTGAGATTACACAAAGAGAAAGTTCTGCAATGGAATAAGAAAAGGAAAAAAAAATCTAAAAGAGAGGTCTAAAATAAAAGATGCAAGTAAAAGTTCCATTCCAAATTGAAGTAAAAGAACATCGTTTAAATTAGAAAAATGCCAAGCCAATGGCAGAAAAGGGAACGTGTGAGGGCGAGAAAATTGGAGATTAGTGAATAGCGCGGGAAAAAGAATTGATTAAGACATTAAGGGGAGGTAAGATGAGGAAAAGACGAAATGAACGATAAAAAGTATGACAGTAAAAGCAACGCGAAATTAATGGATAACTGAAATAAAAGAACATCTTCAACAAATATAGAAGAGAAACATAAGGTTAATGTAAATTACATACGTAAGTCAGAATCAAAACAAAGAAAGATATTTAGCTAGCTAGTGTCATAGGGAGATAATATCATACTGGAATGGATAGATAGGTACATCGATACAGATGATTATGGTATGGAATAATAACTTACTAGAGTGACATGTTAAATATATGTATATATGTATGAATGTATGTATATATATATATATATATATATATATATATATATATTATATATATATATTCATACAAGTTTCATTAAATAATATAGACAAGTGTTGTCTATTTATTTTATGTAAATTCTTTTCATAACGTCTGAGAAGTTTAATAACATTATCATTGAACGAAAAAAGAAATTCACAATATTGATCCATATTTTTTAATACAATCTAAGCTTTCGGCTTACATAAGCCATTATCAAAGATGTCAATTACAACATATTAAGCAATATACGGACAAGACAGTGATGATAGTCTGTTATTGTTTACATAGATGATTTCTAAGCAACGAAAAGCGTGCATATAAGACGCTAGAAGCGAAAATCGCACCGCATCTCATGACGTCACACATGACCACGCGAGAGTGAATTGGAGAATTATGAAGTATGGAAAGCCATTGGTATAAACCAATGGTTTCTGTTACCAATTATAGACATTTAAGGATATTTGTAGTGATTCCATAGTTGATTTTGTCTAGGTTAGGTTTCAACTGTTTGATGTATAATGCTTCAAGGATTTTTAGTTTTTGTCTATTGTTTTCATGTTTAAGTATAATTGTGTTTTCGACAAGGATTTTACGGAATTGTGTGTGCGGGCAGGCATGTTGTTTTAAATGCCTAAAAATGTTAGAGTTTTCATTCAAATGTAGTGTCAAGCATCGTGAAAGCGAGTTTGTGGTGTGATCAACATAAACATTATTTAATTCGTTGGAGATAAAATCTCCCAAATATATATAAATATAATAGCTGGGGACTCGTATTCGAGGATACCCGTTTACTAGGACGGCTAGTCAATCCCTATTGCAGAAGATCGCTCAGGCACATTTGTCTTTACTCAACACCCACAGAGCCAACTATGCTAAGCAGACCTTAGTTACAGTTAAAAGGTCACTTTCATAAGTAAAAGAATGAAAACACAGAAAATATATCAAATTATGAAAATTATTTGGAAAATTAAATCGAAAAATAACTTAAATGATTAAATGAATTATATAAATTATTAATAAATAGATAAAAGTAAAATAACTAACCGAAACGTAAAGATACATAGATCCAATAGATAAATCATATAAATAATAAGTATTTAGAATTATTTTAAATATATATTAAAATTAATGGAAATATAATTTGTTAACTAAAGAAGTTTATATATATATATATATATATATATATATATATATATATATATATATATATATATATATCATATTTAAGAAAAATTTATTTAAAAATGTTTGTGTAATAATGTATCTATTACATTACCCCCAAATCAAACTTACTCAGGATAAATTTAAAATGTGTATTAAGTTATTTAACCTAAGAGAAGTGATTATTATGTTTTCTCGTTTAGCAAGATGTTGAAGTCATAGTCGTAATGTGCCTACAATTAACGGTTATTTCGAATCTTTTATTTAACATCTCATCCCTATTCAAAAATCTGATTATCTGCATTTTCTCCTGTAGACACAGAAACCAAGGTTCATATAAGGATCTACAAGTTCTCGTTCGTTTTTAAATGTTCCATTTAACATTTCGCGCGTTTATATTCTTCTTTCAACTTTCAAAAATATTTTGAATGTGAAGTACTATTACGATAAGTAGCATTAGATAAAGAAGAGATGTGGCTATACCATGGAACTTGAATGTATTCTTTGTGTTACCAATATAAAATTTTTCAATCCTTGGATTTTCTTTTGAGGAAATAGATCACATAAACGCCAGGGATTCATTTAAGCGCTCATTAGACAATGGACATTGGTCGGGATTCCTACAATTACATAGTTTGGAGTCTTTAAACATATTAGAATTAGTACGGTTATGATAGTTATTATTGTTAATTTGAATGAGTGTTTTATTGTTGTGTTAATTTATTATTTTCTCAAGATTATTAGTACAACTATAACCAAGTTTTAAATATTCCTATTAAATTTTTTACTGAGGGAATTGTTTTCGGAAAATGTTTATCAATTAAATTTAGAAACTGATTGGCCTAATTTTTGTACTAACTGATTGGTTTAATCAATGCCGAATAAGTTAAACATCTGACCTCACACGGTCTCCTCTGACGAACAATGTTTTTCACTGATGTAATTACGGCCATAACTGAATCTGTATACGAAGCTCTTGATGATAATGACGAAACTCGAGCTGTTGCTATAGACAGATCGATGGCGTTTGACAGGTTTTGGCATGTTGGCCTTCTACGTAAGATTCAGAGGTACGGTATTCCAGTTTGATTATAATAATTTAATCCATATATTCATGTCATACATATGGAATAAAAAATTTGTTTTTGTTAGGTTCTCTTTCAAGTTCCTTCAATACAAACACTGGTTTTCCTCAAGGTTCTCTTCTTGGTTTTACATTTTTATATATGATATATTTTAATATATATATATATATATGCCATTTATCCATATATATCAATATATAAATCCGGCCTTTGACAAAATTAATCTATCTGTAGACTTAAAAACGACCTTCAATCAATCTTTGGTTATTTGGTGCAGGAAAAAAATGAAATTTAATGCATCCAAAACGAAACTTCTTTCATTTAATTATACATTTTCTTTTCACTGATGCATAACAACATGAGTAATGCTAAACTCCCCACTCACTGCGCCTTCAGGGTCTCAGGTTTTCCACTGACCAGAAGCGGAACAACTATATTGAATCAATAGCTACATCTAAAAAAAATTGGTTCTCTCTGTCGCGCCAGATTATTCTCGTCTAAGTCCATCCTTCATATAAACAAATCATTCAATGTATTGAATACTGTGGCCATATATGGTTTCGTGCCCCCGCTGTTCCATTCGATCGGTCCTCTTTGATCGGTCCTGACGTGGGGTTTTGGCTCCAATGACTATTTGGCTTTCCTCTGACTTTTCTATAACTGTTTTCACGGCATTTGCTCTGACGATCTATTTTCACTGGTGGACCGTCTGCAGAATTTAAGCGTGCTACTAGTTTGGCATCCATTTACGATCGAGACAGTTAAATGTAACCACATCTTCTACAGCAAAACTTTCTTAAACAAAAAACTTCCCAACACCTGAACTCCCTTCCTCTTACTTGCTTCCCTGAGAGATATAATCTTAAAAAAATATAAATGTCATGTTAATCGAAATCTTCTGATGCCTAGATCAACGTTCTTATTTTTATCCTTTATTTAATACCCTCTATATCCAGGATTTATTTTACTTTCAATCATATTTTACTTTAGATTTAAGTGTTAACTTATCTAAAACTTTGGGTGAAATGCTTATATATATATATATATATATATATATATATATATATATATATATATATATATAAAGAACAGTTTAGGTAAATAATATAAAATGTTTTTATTTTTTTTATTTTCGTTTTTATTTTCAAAGTCATATTTCTCAATACAAATATTTTAATATTGAGGATGAAACAGGGCTTGATACTTTAATTCAGTTTTTTAATAATTATATTGAAGTTTTTTGGCTCTTGCTTTTGAAACATGATAACTTATTAATAGCAATGAAGGAATCATATTTTTAAAATAATTATATATATATATATATATATATATATATATATATATATATATATATATATATAAGTTTAAAAATGTTTCAACTTTGGAATATTATCTGATGATCGAGAGTCCTTTTAAAAGGGCTCTGGTGAAATAAATTATTATAATGGAACCTTAAAGTGATCAGTTTTCTTTAATATATATATATATATATATATATATATATATATATATATATATATATATATCTCTCGTTATGACGAGCACTTTCGAGAATGGCTAATTTCAGAACAGTGGCTTCTCCTGCTTTTAACTGCCCGCTTTTTCAATTAGTAACTGAGCCCTCTTGACCACTGGTGTTTATACGCACTTCATATATAATACATTAAAATTTCTTTTCTATTCTGATATAGCATTTGGGTAGATATTGGTGGACATTGAGGTCAACATCAATTTATAATGTACAGGCCTGTTTCATCTCTGGTTGCTGAACTCAATGTCCACTTTTTCTCCTTTCTTTAATTTTTATAAAAACATGTCCTTTCAGGATTTTTTTTAAACATGGCTCTCCACCTCCTCTGATCCTTTCTCAAAATGTTCAAAATCTGCTTCCTCTATAAACCCCGTTCTGACATCCACTTGCTTAAAACCGCCAAATGTGTCTGCGTTGTTTTCCCTTATCGCTCGCTCCTTCTATTCGACCCGTGAGGATCAGATTCTCCAAGCCCTCTTTCTTTATTATGTGTACCGGAAACCACCTGCCTCTTCCCGATGTTATGCATAAGATTCCTCCTTGTTCGCAGCCTCTCCAAGACTTCAACGTTGCTCGCACAATCGGCCCATGATATCCTCAGCATTCTTTTGTAGAATCACATCTTCGTTGACTCAAGTCTCTTAAATTAATTTCTCCAACAGAGTTCGAAACAGCTTACTGCTTCCATCTGATTTTCTTTATCAGTACCTGCAAATAATTAAAACCTAACTGAAGATAACCGCACACAATTACACACAAATTAATACAAGTACACAGACACTAACCAATATACTAATATACAAGTACACAGTCTCGCACAGTGAATTCATCATTAAACGCAGATTTAGAACTACACAGGTTTTGCCCGGGGTGCTTGTGAATGTGTGGGTGGGTGCATTTAATTTATCTGACTGGCGTTTTTTTTTTTTTCGTTTCTAATATTTGCTGATTTTTCTTTATATTTTCTTTACACATGTTCGAATTTTGCATATATGTAGGTGTATATCAATATTGAAACTTTTGAATTTCATCTCTCTCTCTCTCTCTCTCTCTCTGACACATTCTCTCTTTCTCTTTCTTTATGTCTTTGTGTATGCGTTGCGCGTGTTTGACTGGATTTTAATCTTATTTTAGAATGTTTTTTTTTTTATATATTCGACGTTATTTTGTCAGAGTAAATTCTTTTCTATTTTTTT
>CAHIKZ030001394.1:1682500-1684852 GCA_903632075.3 Acanthosepion pharaonis
TTGCTTTTCTCTGGCACTCCTTATTACTGGTTCCCATATTGTATTTATTTCTATGCTTGGTCGGCTCAGGAGATTTTTGTGCCCAAGAATATGTGCAGATTCCAACCACCTGAAGAAGGCCGCAGCGTACAACGGCCGAAACGTTGTGACAAATATGGCGACAAATTTGAGGACAATAGTCCGACTAATGTAAATACTGTACATAATACCTCATCTCAAAAATATAGACAGACTCTTATTTTTTTTTTTATTATTAAATTATATTTTTATCCTTTTAGATGTTTCGAAATGTTTGTAAAACCTCTTGTTTGTCTTGCGTCAACGGAGGACCAAAGATTAGTATATTATATTTTTAGAGCCGCTCAATGTAAATATATATATATATATATTTTATTTTTATTCTTTCGAAAATCAGATAATTGTAGGATTTTAATGAAACTTTCAGGAAGTATTCACAAATGAATTAAATTATTTTAGAAATGTTTACTTTTGGACTGTCTATAATTTTTCCATGCTTTATTCCCGCTTATATAAGTTTATGAAATATCAAGATATCAGTTTGTAACATTTAATTTTGATATTCGTTATACGCAGAACTCCTTTGAGAATTTAAATTTTATTTTATAAATTAGAAACACCAGCCATCAACAATTAGCTTTACATCAGTCAGTTATGTGCCATGAGTCAGTCGTTCAACTCTGAACTGACTGTTCGGTTGTACTCTCTTCCTACGGACAGGAGGCTACGCCAAATGGCGGAGTCTCCTTCGGGGAGGTAAAACCGGCCCTGAACCCGTTTGTACGGGTACAATGGGCATATTTTTGGCCGAGCCTAATGGCTCGGAATGCCCACGTTAAAAAGGCCTTGTGCCACATGACACCCCTCGTGGTGGGGGGGTGACTGAATATCGTCAGTCAGTACCGGCTTTTGAACAGACTGCTGGGTTTGAACTCTTTCTACGGTGGGAGGAACCCGAAGGAGGCTACGCCGAAGGGCGGAGTCTCCTTCGGGGAGGTAATTAACCCTGAACCCGTTTATACGGGTTCAATGGGCATATTTTTGGCCGAGCCCACGGCTCGGAATGCCCAGTGTTTCGGAATGCCCACGGGCTCGGAATGCCCACGTTAAAAGGCCATATGACACCCTCGTGGTGGGGGTGACTGAATATCATCAGTTATGTGCCATGTGTGATACACGCTTTCGATACATGACTGACGAGGCAGATTTTTTTCCGCAGTAGTTTGCAATTTCTTTCTGCGGAAGACCAGTTGCCACCCAAGGCTATATGCCCCGGGATGTATTGCTATTTACCCATAGCTGGGGGGGAAGAAGTAGATTTATGCATTTCCCAAAGGTATTACCTACGCAAGTGAGTGTAATGGATTACGACAGCAATTCGAACTCAGCTCTCCGAATCTTCAATCTGAGCTGCTATCCTTTACTCCACCGTGACTTCTAGCACTACATAGTAAAATAAAAATGTAGTAAAACAAAAACATTCTTTAATTAGAAAAGTGTTTGCCTTTATGAATGACATATGTTATGGAATTCATTGACTTCAGAAAAATAATTTTTGGATAAATAATGAAATTTTACAAGAATTGTTTTCATATTTTTAAATTTTATTACAACAACTTAAAATTTTAAATCTTATATATTACTTGGCCCATTTTAGTGGATATTGTTATTACGTAAAACTGTATTTATTAATAATAAACTGAAAATCTTCGTACCATTGATCAGGCACCAATATTTTAAAAATAAATAGGATTTTTTATATGTGTATAAAAGTGTCTATGGTTGTCGATGGAGATCACCGTACAGGACTGAAAATAAGAGTTATAACTATATTAAATTTAAAACCAAAGTTTCAAATCTTCAATAAAAAATAGATTACAGGGAAGTTTTTATGAATAGTATAAATTATATAAAGAAATTTTAATCCTTAATATTTTTACAGATATACCTACCTAAGTTGGTAGGTATATCTGTAAAAATATTAAGAATTAAAACCTGAACGACTTCTTTGTATAATTTTTAATACTCAGTAATCTCATAAACTTCCATTCTTCATTCAAGTTGTCAACATGTCAACATCTTCTGTAAAAATCTACGACCCTGTTTAAAAAATGCATTTAAGTGATATATCAAATTTAAAGTAAGTAACATTTGTTTAAAATCAGAGTAAACTATAAATAAATTATTGCCAATGTTCGAAAAAGTATTTTTTTTTTTATTTTTGGAATACTTTTTTAATAAATAAAATGATATTGCTATGAAATGAAGCTGAAGATGGCGCTAATAAACTATTTAATTAGTTTTAAATTAGTTTTCAAATACAGAAAAAGTTTA